>CAUYSK010016353.1:0-46749 GCA_963575035.1 Avahi laniger | reverse complement strand
AATTGTGCTGCTATGAACATTCTAGTGCAAGTGTCTTTTTCATAGAGCGACTTTTGTTCTTTTGGGTAGATGCCCAGTAACAGGATTGCTGGGTCAACTGGTAGTCCTACACTTGTATCTCATTGAGGTATCTCCATATTGCTTTCCACAGAGGTTGCACTAATTTGCAGTCCCACCAGCAGTGTATGAGTGTTCCTACCTTTCCACATCCTCTCTTGATTTCACAATACAAGAAATTTTTTAGCCAGGACAGTTGGAAAGAAAAAAGAAATAAAAGACATCAAAATTGGAAATAAAGAAGCAAAATTGTCTCTGTTTGCAGGTGACATGATCTTATACACAGAAAACCTTAAAGATTCCACTAAAAAACTAATAGATCTAATAAAAAATCCAGTAATGTTGCAGGATACAAAATCGAAATGCAAAAGTTAGTAATATTTCTGTACACTAACAATAAATGATTTGAAAAGGAAATCAACAAAACATTCCCATTTACAATAGTATTCAAAAAATAAAAATACTTAGAAATAAATTTACTAAGGGAGTAAAAGATCTATATACTGAAAACTATAAAACATTTGTGAAAGAAATTGAAGAATACACAAATAAATGGAAAGATCTCTTATGTTCATGAATTGGAACAATTAATTTTTTTAAATTTCCACAGTACTCAAAAGCAATACACAGATTTAGTGCATTCTCTATCAAAATTCCAATAGCATTCATCACAGATATAGAAAAAAAATTTCAAAATTTTGTATATACGCATAAAAGGCCATATATAGCCAAAGTAATCTCAGAGAAAAAGAAAAACGCTGGAGGCATCCTGCTATTAAACACTTGATTTCAAAACATATTATAAAGCTATAGTAATCAAAAGCCTATGATACTAGCTTAAAAACAGATATAGACCAGTAGAATAGAATAGAGAGCCCATAAATATGTTCGTGCATTTACTACAGTCAATTGATCTTTGACAATAGCTATAAGAACATAAAATGGAAAAATGAGTCTTTTCAGCAAATGGTGTTGGGAAAACTGGCTATCTACATGCAGAAAAATGAAATTGGACCTTTATTTCACATTATATACAAAGTTGATGAAAACTTAAGCATAAGACCTGGAACTGTAAAACTACTAAAAACAACATACATAAAAATCTTCTTGACATTGATCTGGGTAATATTTTTTGGAAATGACCCAAAAAGCACAGACAACAAAAACAAAAATAGACAAACAAGATTACACCAAACTAAAAAGCTTCTGCACAGCAAAGGGAACAATCGCCTGAGCAGAAAGACAGCCAACAGGATAGAAAAAAGTATTTGCTAATCGTACATCTGATAAAGAGTTAATATCCCAAACATATAAGGAGCTCAAAACACTCAATAGTGTGAAAAAAAATGATTTATTTCTCAAAAGATGACATACAAATGGAAAACAGGTATTTGAATAAAGATCAACATTGCTAATTGTCAGGGAAATGCAAATCAAAGTCCCAATGAGATATTACATCAGAACTGTTTGAATCGCTATTTTCAGAAAGAAAAAAGAACAAAAATGTTGGTGAGGAAGTGGAGAAAAGGTATGTAAGTGGGTACAGACGTTATGGAAAACAGTACAGAGTTTCCTTTAAAATTAAAAACAGAACTACCATATGATTATGCAATCCCTCTCTTGGATATATATCCAAAAGAAATGAAATCATATCTACAAAACCCATACACTCCCACGTTCCTTGCAGCATTATTCACAATAGCTACATATAAAATCAACATAAGTTCTCATTGATAAATGGATAAAGAAAATGTGAGGTATGTACTTATACATATGAACAAAGAAGGAAATCTTATCATTTGCAATATCCTGGATGAAGCTGCAGGACATTGTGCTTAGTGAAATTAGCCAAGCACATAAAAAGATATATTATATGATCTCACTTTCATGTATAATCTTAAAAAATTTCTAACTCATAGTATCAGAGAGTAGAACAGTTGTTTCCAGGAGTTGGAGGTTGGGGAAAATGGGGAGAAGCTATTTAAAGGATACAAAGTTTCAGTCATACAAGATGCATAACTTCTGGAGATCTAATGTACAGCATGATGACTATAGTTAATAATACTTTATTGTATACAGTAAGTCCTCACTTAAGGTTATTGATAAGTTCTTGGAAAGGGCAACTTTAAGCAAAATGACAAATGGCAAAACCAATTTTACCATAGGCTAATTGATATAGCCTTAATAAGAGTTAAGTTGCTATGGTATATTTCTATTCACTGAACTTCAAAATGAAGCCCCCAAACACTCTGATATTAAACATTGAAATAAATGTCACCTATACATACATTTTAAAAAGAGTAATAAAAACAAGTAAGATAATTATTTATCCAATTTTTGGTCAAGCGTTGAGTAACAGTGTCATAGTGCTGGTGACTTAAATCAAGGAATAAATGTTTGCAAAGTGAAAATTGTAAGGATGCCTCCTATCACCATGCGGTTCAAAACCAAACAATAGCAAATATTGTAATCCTGCTGAGAGTGTTCCTACGACATCTCTTACTGTCATGCATTTGTATGATTATCATATAGTCGTGGGTGGCTGGAGCCTATCGCTGCAGCTTAGGATGCCAGGCAGGCACCAGCCCCAGACAGGATACCATTCCTTTGCAGGTGGCACTCACACACACATCCACACTCACTCAGACTGGGACAATGTAAATACACTGATTAACCTAAATGGTACATCTTTGGCATGTGGGAAGAAACCGAGTACATGGAGAAAACCCATGCAGACATAGGGAGAGCATGCCAACTGCACATAGATAGGGGCCTTAGCCCCTATCTTTTGGATTTATCTTTTCTTTCACATCAATGTTATTTATATAACAAAATGAGTTGAAAGAAACAATGTTACTCAAGGACCTGCTGTACTTGAGATTTGCTAAGGAAGTAGATCTTAAATATTTCCACATACGCAAAATAGTGACTATGTGAGGTGATGGATATGTGAATTATCATGATTATTGTAATCTTTTCACAATGTATACTTATCAAAACATCAAGTTGTACACTTTAAAAATATACAATTTGGTTTTGCCAGTTATACCTCAATAAAGCTAGGGGGAAAACTCTTCTATAAAGTATAAAATGATCATTTTATTTTTAAAATTAAAAGTAATTATAAAAACTCTCACTTCTTGCTCATTATTTGTTTTAAAATTAAAAGTAATTATAAAAACTCTCACTTCTTGCTCATTATTTGTTTTTCACAATTCTTCTTATATACCTTTCACTGTTGCCCACTCCTAAAACATTTTCAATAAAATGTATTTTTTTATTATGAACTGAGGTTTAAAATAAATTGTACATGAAAAAAATACTAACTAAATATGCCAACATGTTAATAACAACCCTGTTTTCTTTTGGTTGATATTTTTGGCCTTTTTCCTTTGAGTTCTGAGTTGTCTGGAATAAATATGCATTACTATTGTAATGAAAATTCAGTTAGTTAAAATGAATCTATCTCAACACTATAATGCTCACCTGTGTCCTATTATTTTAAACTTTTTTTTTCTTATTAAAAGATTATATTCTACTTATCTCTTCTACTTCTGGTCCTCTGAGATGAAGATCTCAAGAGTAGATTAAACATGTCAGGGTTTTATTAGGGGAGATATCTGTGTAAAAGAAAATAGGATAGAGCTGGGGTATGCTGGATGTCTCTCAGACCACTAACAAAGTTCAGTCCCAAGGGAAGGAGGGAGGAGACTGGTTGGGTGGGAGAGTCCTAAATTGCCATGCACTCTAAAGAACTTTCAGAAGAAACATTGAGGGTTCCTCAATGAAGCAGTGAAGATGAGGCAGACAAAGGCTTTTTGTGTCTTCCAGGTGTGAATGTGTTTTACTTTCCCTTCCATATTCAATGATGGGTAGAGACAGCCTATGGGAGGTTTGTATTAATACTTTGCAAAAACACAGGGATGAATGTTTAAGGGTATAGTAGTTTGGTCAATTTTGTATCTTTGATTAGGTTTGTCCATACTGTGGTACTTTAAAAAAATCTAATTATGGAGTTCTCTTCTAAAGCTTAGGTATTTTATTTCATGTTTTTCCCCTCCTGGTACATATAGCTATATTTTCCTTCCCAGTAAGAGCATAATACTTTCTTTAAGTATCAGTTTTCCCTCCTTGCTGTTATTTTTGCTTTCATTGTCTTTATCCTAATATCCTTTCCCTCTGTACTTTGAAAGACATTAGGTTTGATTGTCTAATAATTTAATATACCACTCTGTCAGTTCTAACTTGCATTATCTATGATGCTGACTTAAATTATGTATCATATTTTACTTTCATGCTTACTTTTCTCATGTATCTCACTTTTCTTGGTAGATGGGGGTTTTTTGGTTTTAATTTTATTTTTAATTTATAATGGAATAATACTAATTTTCTAAGATTAATGTAAATTTTTTAATTTGTTGTGTTTGGAGTTTTTCATCTTTGAACAAGAAAAAAGTTTATGAGCTTCAATTTTCCAAACAAATAATGACTGCCCACTCTACTTATTGTCCTTATTGTTTGGTAATGTATCTATTTCCTTAATCAATCAACAACAACAAAAAAACTTAGCATGTTAATGTGAGTAGAGCTTAGTACATTTTAGATCTAGTGTCTGCAATAAATCCATACATCTACACTGTGCTTTGTTTGATATTCGTTCAGCATTTCTAGTTACTTAACTGTCTAAATTAAGAGTATGTGAAACTCTGCATCACTATCAGACATGTCAGAGTTCTCCCAATTTGTTTCTTCACATCCAGATATTTCTGAAAATTTCTTTCTTTCAATGGAGAAGGGTAGACTACATGGAGACTTACTTTTTCACTATATGTGTGTATGTAGGGGAGAAGCAAGGATGAAAGCCTAGAGTCTGGTTGGTAAAGACTGTAGGTCTATGAGCCAAAGGAACAAGTAAGGTAAACAGAACAAATGCCTTTTTTCTTCTTGCTGAATGACAGGTCTGCTTTGTGTCACATGAAAATTCATAAGTAGTCACAGCTTGCACACAAAATGTAACCTTATGGAACTTAAAGCTACCAGGAAGATCCTACCCCATTCTAGCCATGGGCTCTGGTAGTCTTTTGTTTGGAGTAGGAATCTGAGAGCCCAGCTCTCTTTTTGTTTTCATAGTCAATTTGGTTAGAATTTGGGAGCAGTTACATCAAGTTGTCTGCCAGATACCAATTTAAATTGAGCTCTGAAAACAGCTTTTAAATTCTGAAACCTAATAAAAGAAGTTTCATTTTATATATTAAGCATAATATTAAATAATTATAAATGTTAATATGAAAATATTTAGTAGAATTTCCCTCATAAATCACAGGAGTATAATATAGTGAATCCATTGTATTATTTGATCTAGATATCTGTTTTACTTAGATCAGCTTTTCAAAGGTAATGAATAAGCTTATCGTTGTTGTCTTTTCTTCCTCATAATCTTTTATGGGACCGAATAAAGCTTGACAGAAATATGCTACAGTTGAAGAAGTAAATTGACTTTTTTTTGCAATGGTATTATTAATTAATTCTACATGAAGTCCTCCTCTTTTGCTTTGTTTTTTAAAAATATTTAAATAATAGTATGTAACATATACTGTTATGTTTGGCTTTTGTCCCAAACAAAATGTTATTTATAAATAAACATTTATAAATAACATTTATAAATGTTTATTTATAAATAACATTTATAAATGTTATTTATAAATAACATTACGGTTTATTTGGTTAAGGTCCATTTTTTAAATGTTGTGTTTAGAATTGCCAAAAGCAAATGAAGCTGACTTCATATCTACCAGAAACTCCTGTTTTTAAAAATTCAATCCCAGTTTCAAGTTGCTGTTCTACGATCCCACAACACTCTTATATAAGTATTTTAATATATGCAAATAATTAAATTATTGAATAATTTTCAGGCTTTTGAAAAATAAAACCACACCAAACAATGAAACACAAAACAAAACAAAATATAGTTCCCAGGAAATAAAGAGCCAACATAATGATTGATTTATCTAATAATTAAATTTTTATTGAACTTCCAGTATTTTACAAATGATTAGGATTTTAAATATAGCATGATGTAATTTGACCACCTGAAAAGAAGATAAGTTCATCAAAGAACACCTGAACTTAATTAGTAAGTAGAATATTTACTAGAATTCTGAATCCAGAGAATGCAGTATTATTAAAATACGTATTCTGAATTTTTAGATGAAATGATAATGGCAGAATATTATGCATGCTCAAAATGAAAAATAATTGCTTTTATTCAAATACCTGTGTAACAGAAATGACTATTTTATAAAAGGTATGAGACTGAAACAGGCATTTTTGTCCTTTTGTTTTAATCTTTGTCTTTTTACTTTAAAACTGCTTGGGGACGCATTTGAGAAGGGGCTTGTTCTCAAGAAAATAAGTGAAGAATATAAGAGGTGAATCATCTTTAAAGTTGCTGTTTTATTTGCCTTTTCCACTAGCTAACCCTTTTCCCATGCAGATCTTGCAGTAACTATGTCACATTCCTTGTCATCTACCAACCCCCCCCCACAGCCACTGTTTTTGTCTGTAAGTCCTGGGATCCCTTTCTTACTCAAAATTTGTTCTTATCAAAAAATCCATATATGTTTTTGATGCATTCCATACAATCATTTTATTACATAGTGTTACTGATTGAATTGTTTAATTCTACTTAATTAAAATTTAAATATTTTTGATATTTGGAGAATGAGATATAGCAAGGAAAAATTTATATTCCTAATTGATAATATTATGGATATACTTTATGTTATGAATATGTTCTGAAACTTTAAAATGAGCATACTTTATATTACTAATATATTTTGAAACCATATCATATATCATTATACTTCCATATTCCCATTTTATTGAATATCTTTAAAAGTAATTAAATATTTGAAATCATTATGAATTTGCATACATATTAGTAGACTTAAAAGTTCAGAAAATAGATGCTAGGTTTTCTGCTATAGTTTAAATATGTCTTGCCCAGAACCAATGTGCCAGTTTTTGTTCTCCACCTACATTTGACACAGATATTACTACTGTTTTTAAAGAGTAAGCCTTTTCAAGTCCACCTGTGGTAGGCTGACTAATGCCTCCAGAAAAGATTTCTACATATTGACTCCTGGAACCTGTGAATGTGACTTTATATTTCAGTGAGAGGGTATTGCAAATATGATTAAGTTAAGGATCTTAATTTAATGATGGGCAGATTATCCTGTCTTTCCAGGTGGGCCCTTAATGCAATCACATGCATCCTTCTAAGAAAGACTCAGAGAAGAGGAGATATATTATTCAAGGCTCTCCAGGAAATCTATCTGTCTGTGTATCCATCTATTTATCTATCTATCTATCTATCTATCTATCATTTTCTCAGGGGTGGGGGAGGGGAGAGAAGAGAGAGAGATTTGTTCTAAGGACTTGGCTAACATAGTTGTGGGGGCTAACAAATCCAAAATCTGCCAAGTAGATTTCTACTTGGCAGATTGGAGACATAGTAGGGAATAGTTGATGTTGCATCTTGAGCCCAAAGGGAGACTGATGGCAGAATTCCCTCTTCCTTAGGAAAGGTCACCCTTTTTCTGAAGGCCTTAAAGTGATTAAATGAGGCCTACCCACATTATAGAGGTTAATCTGCTTTACTCAAAGTCAGCTGATTTATTTATTTATTTTTTAATTTCAGAATATTATGGGGTTACAAATATTTTGGTTATGTGTAATGCCTTTGCCTCGCACAAGCCAGGGCTAGAAACGTGCCCTTCCCCCATACAGTGTGTTCCATCTCCATTAGTTGTGAGTTTACTCTCCCACTTCCCCTACGTGACTGGCACCCAAAGAATATTACTGCTATGTGAGCACCTTAGTGATGATCAGTTAGTACCAATTTGATGGCAAGTACAGGTGGTGCTTGTTTTTCCATTCTTGTGATACCTCACTTTGAATGATGGGCTCAAGCTCTATCCAGGATAATACAAGAGGTGCTATATCGCCATTGTTTTTTGTGGCTGAGTAGAACTCCATGGTATACAGATACCACATTTTATTAATCCACTCATGTATTGATGGGCATTTGGGTTGTTTCCACATCTTTGCAATTGCGAATTGTGCTGCCATAAACATTTAGATAAAAATATACATTGGGGAAAAGAATCTCTATTCAATAAATGGTGCTGGGAAAACTGGATAACCACATGCAGAAGATTGAAACTGGATCCCCACCTCTCACCTCTCACCTCTCACAAAAATCAACTTGAGATGAATAACAGACTTAAACCTAAGGCATGAAACCTTAAGAATTCTAGAAGAAAATGTTGGGAAAACTCTTATAGAAATTGGCCTAGGCAAAGAATTTATGAAGACTTCCAAAACAATCACAGCAGCAATAAAAATAAATAAATGGGACCTGATCAAATTTAAAAGCTTCTGTACAACCAAGGAAACTTGATCTCAATGGTTTAAAGTCTACTGATTTAAATGTTAATCTCATCTAAAAAGTACCTTTATAGCAACTTCCAGATTTGATCAAATTCTTAGATACCATGGTCTAACCAAGTTGACACATAAAATGAGTGAAGGCAATGTAGCCAATGAGGAAGAGATTGCAATAACCACAAGAAAAGAATGGGAGCAGCCAACAAAGAGACAAATAATTGTTTCTCCCCTGGACCCTCGGGTGTGAGAACATCCCTGCCATCTTTTTTATTTCAGCCCTGTGACATAGTTGCAGACTTTTAGCCTCCAAAATTGCAAGGAATAAATTTATCTTGCATTAAGCCACTAAGTTTGTTATAAGCATCATAGGAAACTAATGTTATTAAAAATAAAAAAGAATTGTACTCTGCAAAAGACCCTGTTAATAGATACAGAAAGAAAGCCACAGATTGGGAAAAAAATATTTTCAAAACACGTATCTGATAAAGGACTTGTATCCTTTATAAAAAGAACTCTTAAAAACAATAAGAAAAAAAAACTGTCCAACTAAAAATTGGGCAAGAAATTTGAACACCTCATGAAAGAAGACATATGAAGGAAACAAGCATATGAAAAGATGCTCAGCCTTATTTAGGACTTGCAAATTAAAACAAGAAAGTATCACTCCACACCTATTAAAATGGGGAAATTGCAAAAATCTGACAATACCAAATTTTATATGCTTTCATACAATTGGTAGTGCAGTAGGCTTTTATACACCAACATCACCCCAAACGTGTGAGGGGTGCATTGTATTACATTTTGAAAGCTACAATGTCACTAGACAATAGGAATTTTTCAGCAATGTAGTAATCTTTTTTTTTTTTTTTTTGAGACAGAGTCGCACTCTGTTGCCTGGGCTAGAGTAGTTCACAGCAACCTCAAACTCCTGGGCTCAAGCAATCCTACTGCCTCAGCCTCCCTAACAGCTGGGACTACAGGCATGTGCCACCATGCCTGGCTAACTTTTTCTATATATTTTTAATTGTCCAGCTAACTTCGTTCTATTTTTTTAGCAGAGACAGGGTCTCACTCTTGCTCAGACTGGTCTTGAACTCCTGAGCTCAAAGAACCTGCCCTCCTCGGCCTCCCAGAGTGCTAGGATTACAGCTGTGAGCCACTGCGCCTGGCGTAATGTAGTAATCTTAAGGGAACAACGTCATATATGCAGTCTTCTACTTAGGGAAACATTGATATTTTGTGCATGGCTACATACATATATATATTTTTTTTCATAAATTCGATGGTCACCAAGATATGAATGATAAGGATGCTAATGGCGAGGTTCAGAAGGAAATGAAAAACTCGTTTTGGAAACTGAAGGAAAAAAAAATCCTTGGTATATAGTAGCAGAAAATCTAGCTGAATATGTTCTATAGTTATGTGGAAAGCAGAACTTGTAAGTTATGAACTTAAATATTTAGCTGAAGAAATTTCTAAGCAAAGCATCAAAGGTGTGGCCTGGTTTATTCTTACTGCTTATATTGAAATTCTAGAGAAGAGAGATAAATTGAAGAAAATACCGTTAAGCAAAAATAAACAATGACTTTGTAGTTTGGGAAAACATCAGCCTATCCAGACTGCAGAAGGCACTAATATTAGAAGGCTTAGTGTTAGGAAAGCATAAGAAAGAGAAAGGCTTGGGTGTGACTAGGCAAACATTAACTAGTGCCTTAAAAGATCAAATGGTGAAATTAAGCCTGTGCCTTATGGATCCCCTCAACTGTGCCAGCAGAAGCCAGGAATACAAATGATATTATCCAGAAAAAATCTGTAGAGGTACCTTTTGTCTAATTATGTGAATCCTTGTGACACAAACAATGGAATCACAAGGTTTTTGAGAATTTTATAGCAGCTGGAACACCACAAGCTTCCAATGAAATGGACAGAGTTATGAAAAAAGGAATAAAACCTGTTGGATTCCCCAAATTCTGCAGGTAGAAAACAAAATGATACAATTACTTGACTGCAATCACATAACTACCTTTCATGGAAAAGGAATGTCTTCAAGGGCTGAGCCTCCTTCTCAAGGATGCAGCTTCATTCCCTAAGGGTGGCCTTGGGCCCTCAGGGAAGAGCCTTACTTCACAGATTGTTAACAGGCCTTGAAACCTAATGGAATTTGCCTTGCTGAATTTTTAATTTACTTGGAACAGGTGATTCCTGTCTTCCTTCAACTTTTTGCCTTTTGAAATGGCCATGTCTATACCTTTTTCCTTGTGCCTGTCCCACCGCTGTTCTTTGGGAATGGGTAAATTGTTTTCTGGTTTTAAAGCTCTGGAGATAGAGATGAACTTTTCCTCAGGATGGATCTTATTCAGCATATCAAGTATCTATATTTGCTTTAATCTTTTAGGTGATGAGACTTGGGACTTTTGAGCTTAATATTAGATTTTTGTACTTGAGTCAATGCTCTAATGAGTTGAGAATTTTGTGACTGTCAGGATAAGATAAATGTACTTTGCATGAGAGATGAATGAGAGAGCCAGAAGGTGGACACTATGCTGTAGGCTGAACAGTGACCCCCAACACACCAATATATATATATATATCTATTTCCATCCTGATCCCTGTGAATGTTACCTTATATGACAGAAAAGGGCATGGCAGACGTGATTAAGTTGGTACCGAAACAGGGTGTTTTCCCTGGATTATCAGGGTAGACCTTAAATGTAATCACATGTATTCTTATAATTGGGAGGGAGAGATTTGACACAGATAGCAGAGGAAAAGGCAATATGCCCACGGAGGCAAAGATTACAGTGATGTGACCACAAACCAAAGAAAACCAGCAGCCACCAGAAGCTGAAAAAGGCAAGGGTCAGATTTACCTGTAGAGCCACCAGAGGAAGAAAGCCATGCTAATCACTTGATTTTAACCCAGGGATACCAATCTAGGATGTCTGGCCTCGGGAATTTTGAAAAAATATACTTATCATTTTTTCAGCAACCAGGTTTGTGGTAATTTGCAGCAGCATCCACAGTAAACTCATACAGCACCTTTCTCATCCTTTTCTTTGTCCATATAACATGATAAATTTAACACACTTTTCTTAAATCAGGATGAGTATTGCTGCAGAACATCCATTAATCATGTAAATAAATGTTAAAGTGTTAAGTCATGCAAATCAAAATTCATATGGCTGCAGAGGATATTAGTGAGAAACACATTTATCAAAGTAAAAATATGTTTTTAATTTAAGTGCTTTTCATTGATTTTTTTTTTATTGTAACACTTAGGAAAAATATTGACTCCATCAATATGTTTATCCTCCATTCATACAAATCTAATTTCAAATGAATTGTTTCAATTTGGAATCCAATTATTAAATGTTTTCCTTGATATAATTTAATTAATTTTATATCAACAAAATTTAATTCTATGAGGCAAAAATGCCGACCTTCTTGATTTACATTTAGTTATGAAGTGTGCATGTATTAAAAGTGATTAATAAAAATAAATATCAAAACCACAGGTATCACTCAAACTATAATAGTCTAATATGTATTAAAAGGAATTTATTAAAAAGTTTATACATTATAATCTTATTTGGTGATGAGATTACATACATTTTTATTTAATAAATTATCACATAGATACAATCAAAATATAATTTGTAGCTATATATGCATAAATAATGTTATTTATTTTACAATCTATATTATAAAATCTAAAAGCAGAGTTAAAAGGATTTTTCTCACTTAAAATATAGAAAGAACACTTTATTTTGAAAGTATTTTGAAGTGCCCTAAATATATAAAATTCAAATTTGTAAATATGATTTATTTATTTCTTTAACAAGCATTTTCAAATTCCCTCTATGTGCCAAGCGTTATTGGATAATAGTGGAGACACAATTAGTAAACAAAACAGAACAAATTTCTGCCTTCATTGTTTTTATGTTGCAATGAATTACAAAATCAGAATGAATCACAGAAGCATATTTTAAATAATTTAAAAAATTGATTTGACTCTCAGCTAGACTGTCATTGGTGTATAGAAATGCTACTGATTTGTGTACATTGATTTTGTACCCTGACACTTTGCCGAATTTATTTATCAATTCCAGTAGTCTCTTGGTGGAGTCTTTGGCGTTTTCTAGATATAAGATCATATCGTCAGCAAAAAGGGATAATTTTACTTCCTCTTTCCAGATTTGGATTCCCTTCATTTCTTTCTCTTGCCTGATTGCTCTGAATAGGACTTCCCGTACTATGTTGAATAGAAGATGTGACAGTGGGCACCCTTATCTTCTTCAAGTTCTTAGGTGGAATGTTATCAACTTCTCCCCATTCAGTATGATGTTGGCTGTGGCTTTTAAATTTTGAGATATGTTCCTTCTATTTCCAGTTTGTTCAGGGTTTTTATCATGAAAGGGTGCTGGATTTTGTCAAATGCTTTTCCTGTATCTATATTAAAAGTCAAAGAACAGTACATGCTGGCATGGATGCAGAGAGAAAGGAAGGCTTATATACTGTTAGTGGGACTGCAAATTAGTTCGACCTCTATGGAAAACAGTAGGAAGACTCCTCAAAGAGCCAAAAGTAGACCTATCATTCGATCCAGCAATCCTACTACTTGGTATCTACCCAAAGGAAAAGAAGTCATTTTATCAAAAAGACACCTGCACTTGAATGTTTATTGCTATACAATTCACAATTGCGAAGATGTGGAATCAACCCAAGTGCTGATCCATTCATGAGTGGGTTAACAAAATGTGGTATATGTATACCATGGAGTACTACTCAGCCATAAAAATGGATAAATTAATGCCTTTTGCAACAATTTGGATGGAACTGGAATCCATTATGCTGAGTGAAGTATCTAAAGAATGGAAAAATAAACACTACATGTATTCACTATTAAATTGGAATGAACGGATAAGCACATATGTTCACAGAGGGAAGTAAAACTCAGTGGAAGTCAAGCATGGAGGTGGGGGAATGGAAGAAGGGGTGGAAATCTACCTAACATGTATAATGAACACTATCTGGGTGATGGGCACACTTATAACCATGACTCAAGCATTACAAAAGTGATCCCATGTAACCAAAAACGTTTGTACCTCCTTAATACTTTGAACCAAAAGAATTTAAAAAATTGAATTCAGTGAGAAATAATTTAAAATCTAATTTCAAATCATACCAATCTTTTAGCTAATATCATTGTAAATTTTCTTTAAAGTAAGAGAAGTGGAATTTTGTAAAGATCCCTTCATACTGTATGAATGACAAGTAGACCACTCATTGGTCACATATGTTTCTTGTCTACACTAAGTGCTGTGTCAAACTATGTGGCAATAATTACTTTCAGAGACATGACTGACATTAGTGCAGAAAGTTGTATGTTGAAGTAACATTAATTTTTGTAAATAAAATTTGAGCCCTCTTAATTAAAAATGATTGAAATTTAAATATGCAAATATGATTATTTTGCCAAAGAATAAGTCTTGTTTTAATTTCAAATCAATCAAAAAATGATAGAGGAAAACTAAGAACATCTTATTTAAGGTCAAAATTATAAATAACATATTTTCTTTTTTGCATGTACTATATGTAAATGCTCTAGAATATTCTAGAAATATAATGGAAATTCAGGGAAATGAATCATCTTATAGTTAATGCATTTTAATTAGACATGTTATGAATATGGCAAAAATTTATTATATATAATGTATACAATGCATATATATATTAGTTTGCTAGGGCTGTCATAATGAACTACCATTGACTAGAGGACTTAAACGACAGAAATTTATTTTTTCAAAGTTTGAGAAGCTGGAAGTCCAAGAACAAGGTATCAGCAATATTGGTCTTATCTGAGATCTCTCACCTTGGCTTGTAGATGGCTGTTTTCTTCCTCTGTCTTCACATGGTCTTTCCTCTGTGTGTGTCTGTGTTAATCTCTTCTTCTTGTAAGGACTCTAATTATATTGAATTAGGGCCTACCCTATTGACCTCATTTAACCTTAATTAAACCTCTTTAAAGATTCTACCTTCAAATACAGTTATATTCTGAGGTACTAGGGTTTCGGACTTCAACATATGAATTCTCAGAGAACACAATTCAACCCATAGCACTATATATGCACATATATAAAATATAAATATTATATATTGCAAAAATGTGTAAATTTATAAAATTAAATAAGAATGATCATCAAAATAATGATTGCTTCTAGAAAAGTAGGAAGATAAGATGTATTCCCTGGATCCCCACATTACATTACTAGTTCTATTCATATTGTAATGAAAATCATAAAAGAAATACATTATGCAAATATTATAAACATTGGAAAGAAAGGAACATAGCTGTCTTTGTTCAAATATAGCCACGATGTCTACAGATACAATATTATGAATGATAAAACAGAGAACATAAGACCAGAATTGTAAACTTGGCATCTTGAAGAGTAATGTCTAAAAATTTTCTAAAACTGAATTAAGTCATCAACCAGAAATTTAGGGAGTGGTGCCAACCTATAAAAAGATAAATATAAAGAAAACCAGATTAAGTGATATCTAGCAAACAATAAAACTGTATATTCAAATTGATGACATAAAATAGCTATCAATTTAGACTTCCTGTTAAAATAGAATTCAAATTGAGGTGAAATAAACAGATTTCAACTGAGAAAAATGTGTCAGCAGCAAACACAAAAAATAAAATATGAAAGGATATTTTTCAGGCAAAATGAATACGGTAACACATGAAAGCATGGATATGTACAAAGAAATAAAAATAGAATACAGCAAATATATGGGTAAATCTAAATCAATATTGACTTATAAAGCAAAAGTAATAATATCCTAAATGATTTAAAATATATACATTAAAAATTTCAACAACATTACAAAAAGAGGGAGGGGGTAAATGAAGCTAAATTGTTGTATTTATATTAGACATTAATAAGTCAAAGCTGTATCTCAAGTACCACAAAAATTGTAAATCAATCTATAACTAAATAGCTCATTGAGGAGGAAACACAATATGTTACAGATATACCAATAGATAGGGATTATGTGTCAGAACAAAAGGGCAGAAGTAGAAGTGACCCTGCTTACCATCACTCCCAAGGTTCTTCAGAGATACCCTGAATTGAGATAAAGGGAGGGGACAAAATCTCTGTACCCCTTCATCAACCAGTCATTAGATGCTACCCCAAAGGAGAGGGCAGACACCTGGGCAAAGCAGCTGCTTCTTGCCAAGGGCAACATCTGGTGAATGACTCAGGTGTGAGCCTTTAGCAGTCAAGGGTCCTGGCAAGATGAAGGAATAAACACCTGGACCCAGAAAAGATGATCTTGGAAGCATTCCACCATACTCACTACAATGATTGAGAATAAAATACCAAAAATAATCTATTAATCTATTAAAAGGTAAAAAAAGAAGGGATATAAAAAGAACACAATGGACAAATAGGAACAAATAGCCAATGGGTAGACTTGAACTGTGATATATCAATGGTTACCTTAAATGGAAATTGACCAAAGTCCAGGATAGATATTATCAAAACAGAAAGAAATAAAAACCTACTTATATGATGCTAATAAGGTACACATACTGAATATTAAAAAAGAAAAAGAGAAAGACAGATTGAAAGTTTGAAAATTAATATATATATATTGGAATCACTAACAATAAGAAAGCTAGAATGGCTATATTAATAACAGAAAAAGCAGATTTCAAAATAATAATTATTCACATAGATAAAGTCATTTCGTAGTGATATAAGGGTCAATTCACAAAGAACATACAAGAACCCTAAGTGGGGAAAAAACTATTAAAAATAACAATTCAAAATATAGGAAGCACAGCTTGTCAGAACTAAAAGGAGAAATGCAGAAACCTATAAATATAGTTGACGATTTTAACATTGCTCTTTCAATAATTAATAAGTAGATAAAAACAAGAATAAAGAATATCTGGAAAACATTATGGAAAACTCATTCTTTTAAAGTAAACAGAAAATTTTTATCATATACCAGTATATTTTCATATACTGGAATATAAAATAAGTTTGAATAAACTAAAATGATTTACATAATACAGAATAAACTCTCAGACAAAAATAATGTATTCAATTAGAATACAATATGACATTTTAAAATCACAAATACTTAAATAACAAATTTCAAAATAACCCAGGGATCTAAGAAGATACCATAAAATAACTTTTGGAATAATTGGTCATCCTAAAGGATCAAAATTTTTGAGAGGAAGCTGAAACAATCCAGAAGAAAATGTTTATGGATTTAAAAGTTGTTTTTAAAAGAACAGAAAGGTGGCCAGTCACAGTGGCTCATGCTTATAATCCTAGCACTTTGGGAGGCTGAGGTGGGAAAAATGCTTAAAGCCAAGAGTTCAAGACCAGCCTGGGCAATATAACAAGATCCCCATCTCTACAATTTTTTTTTTTTTTTTTAATTAGCCAGGCATGGTACCTATAATTCCAGCTACTCTGGAGGCTGAAACAGGAATATCATTTGAGCCTAGGAGTTTCAGTTTGCCATGAGCTATCATGATGCTACTGCACTGTAGCCTGGGCAACACAGCAAGACTGTGTCTCAAAATAATAATAATAATAATGACAATAATAATAAAATAAAACAGAAAGGCTTAAAAATTATGATCTAAGCTTCTATCTAAGAAACTGGAAACAGAGTAAATTTCAACCAGAGTATAAATAAAACCAAGTAGAAGACGTAAAATAATAAAGTTCGCAGCTGACATCAATGAATTATAAAGCATACACCAACATAGAAAATAAAAAAGCCCAATTGATAACCCCTGGAAATACTAAAGAAAAAAGATGACAAAACAAATTTCAAATATAAAGACTAAGAGGGTGATATTGATATGGATCCCAACAGCATTGAACATAATAATGAGGATATTATGAACAATATTTTGTCAATAAATGATAACTTAGATGAAATGTAATTTTTTTAGTAAAAATCCATAACTTATCAAAACTAACTCCAAAAGAAAGAGAAAACCTGTATGATTCTACAACACTTTAAAATACAGAGTTTTTAACTGAAAAACTTTTCAGAAAGTTCTAGGCCCAGATGTCTTTACTAGTGAATATTATCAAACATTTAAGACAGGCATAATAATCTTACAAAAATACTTGCAGAAAACAGAGAATAAAAGACCATGTCCCAACTCATTTTATAAGAATACCATATTTTAAAGTAAAATTTGCAAATAACATTATAAAAAAGAATATTAATAAACCAACATCACTCATAAATTAGGTGCTAAAATTATTAGTATGTTATTAACAAACCAACCACTGTAATATATATATTTATACAAAAATGATACTAGATCACAGGAACACAGGATTGACTCAACTTAAAAAGTCACTGTAATTCCTTACGTTAAATAAAGGAGAAAAACCATATGATTATCTTACCATATTCAGAAAAATTATTTAGTAAAATTCAGCATACATAGCGGAAATCATTAATACACTAGAAGTGTATTTCTCAATCTATTGAAGGCCATCTAGAAAAAAATCTATAGCCAACATTATACATATGGGTGAAATATTCAAAGTTTTGCTGACTAAAATTAAGGACAAGACCAGGGTGCCCATGCTGGCCACTTCAATTCGACATTGTACTAGAAGTCCTAGCATTCAAAATAGGGCAAGGCAGAGAAGTATCAATCATCATGTTGAAAAGGAAGAAATAAAATTACCTTTTGTTTCTAGACAACATAATTATGTACATATATGATCTTCAGCAATCTTCAACAAAGTACTAGAAAAAGTAACAAAGTTAATGTACAAAAATTAAGTATACTTCTATATACTACAATAAACAACTTAAAAATGAAATTAACAAATTCTATTCACATAATGATCAGAAAACATAATGTACTTTAAAATAAATTATCTGCAAGAACATTACACAAAAAATATAAATCATTACTGTAACAAATTAAATAAGAATGAAATAAATGGCATACTACATTATGTTCTTAAGACTTATTAACATGTTAATTTTTCCCTACACAATCCAATTTAAATGTCTAACAGTTCTTGTTTTGGTTTTGCAGGAATTGTCAAGGTGATTTTAAAATGCTAAAATGTACCTAAATATGCAAAGTATCTATAATATTTAAAGCATCTTGAAAAAATAAAAGGAAATTGGAAGACTTAAAAACTATGTGAATTTTGAGCATAGTTTACATATTATCAAGAAACTTTTAAAGTATGTAAAAAAACTGAAATATGCTGTGAATACACTCATACCCATCAGCCTAGAGTTCACAATTCTAACATTTTGCTATGTTTGTCTTATCATATTATCTATCCATCATCAATGTACAAGATACTATTTTTGTTAAATGAATATATGAATGTATGCATGTGTGTGTGTGTGTGTGTGTGTATAAAACTATGTACCAGAATACTAACAGCAGTTACTTCTGAAAGGTGGTAATACAGATGATTATAACTTTCTTCTTCATGGTTCTTTGGAATCTTATTATTTTTTTAAAAAAAAGACCCAGTTGTCATCATTATAAAATATTAAGATTATTTCTGTATATATATTTTTAAAAGTATAAGAAAAACAGATAATATTCCAACAGCACTCAGTCCATTGCCTGGTGCCATCTCTGTAAACTGAGCCAGACCAGCATTTATGCTCTTCGAGGATAAGGTCCTGCCCTATCTTGTTTCTTATTTACCGATAGAATGCCAGCACATGAAACAGTAGCTGACACTTTTAAGTGCTCAATAGATCTTTGTGGAATGAATGAGTTGTAATTACAGTCCTATCGATGTAAAAAATAATGTGTCTTTTGACAGAGATTTTAGGCTTCTTGAGTACTGAGAGAAAAGAGACTTAAGTCTTGTTTAATTGAGTACTGGGAGAAAAGAGGTTTAAGTCTTCTTTAATGAACGGTGTGACTGACCTTGGTACTCCACAGAGCAGTTGTCCTTCTTTGAAAGGATCTGCCTTGAGAGTGAGTGGATCATCATACTCCCAGGGCCTAACGCAAGCTTGCTGATTGCTTTTTGGTTATTTTTCTCCATATTCTTCATCTTTTTTGGTGTTTTTCAGGGTTTTATTTTTCTGCTAAGGTTTTTTTTATTGAATTACAGTTTTAATATAATACGTTTCATTCTTTTTAGGTATGGAGTTCTATGATTTTTGGCACATGTATACTGTTTTATAACCATCACCAAAATCAAGATGTAGAATATTTTCATCACTACAAAAGGTTTCCTCCTATCCATTTAGGCAGTCCCCTTCCAACATTCTCAGTTCCTAGCAAACACTATTGATTTCAACTGCTATAGATTTATCTACTCTAGAATATTATGTAAGTTGAGTAACACAGTTTTAATGTTTGGTTGTTTTCATTTAACATAATGCATTAGAGATTCATCCAGGTTCTTACACGTATGGGGAGTCTGTCCTTTTCATTGCTGAGCAGTATTCCATTACTTGGATGTACTGCAATCTCTTCATCTGTTCTACAGTTGATGGCCATTTGTGGTATATCCAGTTTAAGATAATTATGATGAAAGCTACTAAAAACATTCATGTGAAAATCTTTTTATGGTCATATACTTTCTTTTTCCTTGGATATATGTAAACTGCCATATTGTTTTCCAAAATCAGGATAATGCTTATTTCTGGGGAACACTAAAACTGTGATCTCCAAGGTACACATAGGAGACCTCTGTGCTGATGAAAATATCTACCAGTGAAGATATCGCATAGGGAAGTTTTTTATATTTTATTAAATGATATGTTTGTTTCCCATACTTGTTTTCACATGTGTTATATCTTTAATTCAAATCCTCAAAAATTATTGCAAGGATTTTTAGTCCCTACCCCTTTTTCTCAGGTGATAACTTTTGTAGAGTCATATTTAAGGGTGCATAGACTTCACAGATTTCTATATTATTTTAATCATTCCTTTAACATTTTAACTAGTTTGTTATAAACTTTCATTAAATCCTGTGACACTGCTGAGGACCTACTAGATGCTTAGCTCTGTGTTAGCCATGGCAGGATAATAAAATGAGTAGTTGTCTATGAAAAATGTGGCGTCAGTAGAAAATTCTAATGTTATATCACAATAATCTTTATAGTTGCTTGAATTCAGACAAGTAATTTTTTGTATTTTTCCTTGACAAAGCCTCATCAAATATAAATGTTGATAAAACTTCACCAGTAGATGCATCTACATATTCAGCTGATAGATAAAAGACTCAATCACAAAATGAAATCAAAAGCAAACAAAATGAAACCATTACTTTGTGGGAAATTCCAAAAGACATTATTAACTGAAGCTATTATTAATTCACATCAGAGATGAGATTTTTTTTTCTTTTTGGTGTTAAGGAAATCTAATTTTATTTAAAGTGAAATTTATTTGAAATTTATAATAAAGTATATTAAGATAACAAAAAAACAATGAATACTGGATAAAAATAAATTAAATGCTAATACCACATATTACCATGTAAGTCTCTCTGTGTTCTGTCCCCAGCCTCCTTTCTGGTTGTATCATGATTTGCTCATTTCTTTTACACATTGCTTTGATGGAATTGATTTAATACTAACTATTTAAGAACTTAATAAAAAGACTATTTGCCAAACGCTGGATTCAGCTAAAATGGAAAGAACACTTAAATTTATTGTGTTTAAAATATTGATTTGTTATTTGTAATATGGTCAATATTTTAAGATCATAAAAGTATTGTTATTCTCATCAAATACTGCAGTCCCCTTTCCAAAAGCATCCCTAGCTTCCCAGTACCTATGGACACAGAGGTATTGCTTAGCTTCATGTTTATCTCTAGGATCTGATTACTCATGTCTCTTATGATCTTTTCTTCAATCTCTTTTTTTTGTTGTTTTTTTTATTTTAATTTAGTTGCTACATGCTCCTTTGTTGTTATTTTGTTTCTTTTTTGGGTTGCCACATATTCTCTGGAATACTTGTAGGAGAAATAACAGTTCAAATAGTGTGGATTCGAAACATACTATAAATTTTAAAAATATATTGATGATAAAGGAAGAAACATTAATGGAAAACATAATCAAACAGCATAAAATGCAAATGTCTTGGGGTGAAATTCTGACTTCATAATACCAATAATGTAACACATTCTTATAAGAATGCAGCACATCTTTATAAGAATATAAACATTAATCTGGTTTTTAAAACATAAGTATTTTCATTTGGGGAATTTCCTCCTTCTTACTCTGTGTCATAGAAATAATGTTTTTTAGTCTTTTTGCTCCTCTATATATTTCTCAATATCTAACTATCAGAAAAAGAATTAAATAGGCAGCTAATTTTCAATATTGACAGGAGATGAAATCTGCTTTAGTTTTTTTACTTGAGTTGTGTTATCCAAGACAGCTTTCTACACATTACAATTATGTAATATTATATTTTTCTTTTGGTCCCTCCTCATTTTTTAAAGGGAAGACCCAATTAAAAGAGATCACATTGATCTAATAGAAGACAAGAAGATTAAAGTCAATTATATGTATACCATAGAAAGAAACTTTTACTATAAATCTGAGATGGTTTATATTAGAAATGTACAAGTATTCTGAGACTATATTATCACCTTGAAATATAAATCAGAATAGCAATATTTTCATGACAAATAATTTTTAGAATAAACTGTATACCAAAACATTGTGATAAATAGTTTCCTTGGGAGAATAAATATGCTCCTGGAGCCTGAGTCATTGTACCTGCATATATTTTAAAGCTGTAAAAAGAAAAATGAAAAATTACCCAGGAATGACCATCTTCCTCATGTGTAATCTAGCATATACAACATGTATATTTTCAACCACTCTATTAACAGATTCAAGGCTTCAGTCACTGTTTGCATTTAGCACCCTGCCTTTTCACACTTCAGCTGTACTATGCAAAATTTTACTCACTCTAACAGAATCAATAAGATCATTTCTCTGCAGGATATAAAACCCACATATATCAGGTTACTTGAGTTAACACAGGGTATAAATATTATAAATGTTCATCTTTTGCCTTGAGTCACCGCTGGAAAATCCTGGATTGTCCTGGAAACACTTTTTGAATCCCAATATGAAATAAAAGCATGCGTGTGTATGGAATGTCAGGAAAAGGGATCGAGGGCCTCACTCAGGGAGGCTAAATCTGGGAGGGGCTTACATAGCTTCTCTAGTCAGGTCCCTCACCCCCCTCCCAACCCATCCATCTGACTCCCAGCCCGGCTCTCTCAGCAGCTCTGCAGTAGTGGTCTGGGTTAAGATGGTGGATGGGGTAGCAGGACCCGTTCTACATCTACAATCTGAAGATTCATTACTCTGCTAAGTATCATTGGATTCTATGTAATGAAGAAACAGGTTCAAAATCTGTAGGTTATTTTACAATGTACATAGCCACTAGTGTTTGACTTAATTTCTAAATAAGAAAAAAGGATAGATATATTTGCTCTAGTCATGGGAATCCCCCTCAAATGGAAAGAAAAGAACATCATTAATCTAGTAAAAGCTACAAAAAATTTATTTATGGTTTTTACTGGAGAGTACTTTCTGGCCAAAAATCTTGACAATGCTAATTGGAATTTTTGCACTATATATCTGTATTTGCAGAAAGGAGGATGGCCTAGAACAAAGAAAGAGTGAAGGTAGATAAAAGAAAAAAATAAAAAGAGAGGAAGCCTCTTACTCTGTCACCAAGGCTGGAGAGCAGTGACCTGATCATAGCTCACTGCAGCCTTGAACTCCAGGCTCAAATGATCCTCCCACCTCAGCCTCCTGGGTAGCTAGGACTATAGGCATGTGACATCACACTGAGCGCATTTTTTTTTTTTTTTAAATTGTAGACATGGAGCTCATGATGTAACCCAGGCTGGTCTTGAACTCCTGGCCTCAAGAGACCCTCCCTCGTCAGCCTCCCAAAGTGCTGCGATTACAGGTGTAAGCCACCATGCCCAGCCTTCCCTCTTTTTAACCATGTTATCATTCCTTCTCAGGTCTGTGTCTATTTTTCACTAACAGCTTTATTGAGACATAATTCATATAGCACAAAATTCACACCTATGAAGTGTACAATTCAATTTTTAATACATCCTTAGATATTTGCAACCATTACCACAGTTAATTTTAGAATATTTTCAACACCCCAAAAAGAAACCCTCTACCCTTTATTTATCACCCTCTATCCTATATTCCTCCAGCCATAGACAACTACCAGACTATTTTTGTCTCTGTAGATTTGACTTTTATGGGCATTTCATATAAATAGAATCATACAACATGCAGTCCTTTGTAAGGGCCTTCTTTCACTTAGCATAATGTTGTCAAGGTCCATCCATGTTGTAGCATATAGTACTTCACTCCCATTCCTTTTCATGGCTGTATAATATTGCATTGCATGGATGTACCATGTTTGATTATACATTTGCAAGTTGATGGAAATTTAGGCTTTTTCAACCTTTTGTCTATTATGAATAATGCTGCTATAAACATTCATGCACAAGTTTTTCAGTGAAAATTTGCTTTCATTTCTCTTAGGTATATGTCTCAGGATGGAATTTTTAAGTCTATGTTCACCCATTTCCAGAGCTGCCAGACATTTCCAGAGTAACTGCTGAATCATACATTCCAACCAGCTGTGTATGAGCGTTCTGGATTCTCAACATCCTCACCAACCTCTGTTATTACCTAACTTTTTCATTACAACCATCCTGTATGTGGGTGTGAACAGGTATTTCACTGTAGTTTTGGTTTGCATTTCTGTGAGGACTAATGACATTGAATTGTACACTTTAATGAGCATCATTTCACATGCAGAACTGTCTGTTCAGATCCTTTGCCCATTTTTCATTGGGTTGTTTTATGATTTTTGAGTTGGAAGTATTTTTTATTATTGTAGATACCAACTGCTTATTGAATATGTAATTTCAAATATTTTCTCCTATTTTATGAGTTCTTTCATTTTCTTGATGTACTCTGAAGCATAGAATTTTGAAATTTTGAGGAAATCCAATTTATCTATTTTTGTTGTTATTCATGCTTTTGGTGTTAGATGTAAGAACCTTGCCAAATCTTAGGTCATGAAATTTAGTCTACATGTTTTCTCTAAAAGTTTTATAATTTTAGTTCTCAATTTAGGTCTTTGGTCCATTTTGAATCAGTTTTGTATATGATACAAGAGCTCAATTTCATGTTTTACATGTGGAAATCCAGTTGTACTAGCACCATTTGTTAAAAATATAGTTCTTTCCTCACTGAATACTCTTGGAACCCTTGTCAAAAATCAATTCAACCTGGACTTATTTCTGCACTGTCAATTCTGTTTAGTTTATTTGTATGTGTATATTTATGCCAGTACTATGCTGTTTTGATTACTGCTGCTTTGTCATAAAATTTCATATTGAAAACTGTTATTTCTTCTTCTTTTTAAGATTATTTGGCTATTTGGGGTTGCTTTAAATTCCTTATAACTTTTAGGTTTAGCTTGTCAGTTCTATAAAGAAGCACGATAGGATTTTGACAAGGACTTCACTGAATATGCATATCAATTTGTGAAGTATTGATATTCTAAAAATATTGAGACTTTCAATAGATGAAAATGGGATGTCCTTCCATTTATTAACATCTTCTGTAGTTTCTTTCAACAATCTTTTATAATTTATAGTATACAAGTCTTGTATTTCTTTAGTTAAATGTATCCCTAAGTATTTTTGTTATTTTTCCTGCTATTATAAATGGAATTATTTTCTTACTTTCATTTTTGGATTAGTTATTTCAAGTGAATAGAAATACAACTTATTGTTATCTGTTTATGTAGTGTCTTACAACTTTGTTGAATTCATTTACTAATATTAGCTCCTTTAGAATTGTTTATATGTAAGACTATATCATTTGTAAATCGACATAGTTTTATTTTTCTTTTCACTCTGGATGTTTTTTATTTTATCCTTCATTCTAATTGTCCTAGCAATAACCTCCAGTAAAATTTTGAATAGTAATGACAAGAACCACATTGTTGTCTTGTTCCCAATCATAGGGGTCTTAGGGATCTCACAAGAGCATGCAGTCTTTCACCATTAAGTATAATATGAGTTATGGATTTTTATAGGTCCAGTTCATCTGATTAAGTTCTCTTCTTATTTCAATTTGTTGAGTATTCCTATCAAAAAATAATTTCATTTTTTTTTCAAATGCTTTTTCTCCATCCATTAAGATGATGATGTGGGTTTTTTAAAAATACAATTGTTGTGTATTGCATTAATTAATTTTGCATGATAAACCAACTTTGAATTTTTGGAATAAGTCCTACTTAGTCATCATGTAAAACACTTTTCATGTGTAGTTGGATTCAGTTTGCTTGTATTTTGTTCAGAATTTTTGCATCCATATACATAAAATATATCTGTAATTTTCTTGAGATGCCTTTGTTTGGTTTTGTTATCAGGGTAATATTGGCCTTATAAAATGAATTGGGAAATATTCCCTCTTGTAACTTTGGAAGAGCTTGTGAAGAACTGTTAAGTCTTTAAATGTTTGGTAGAATTCACCAGTGAAGTCATCTGGGTGCAACTTTTTGTGTGTGAGGGGTATATTGGATTAATAATTCAATCTCTTTACTCATTCTAGGCCTATTCAAATTGTCTTTTTAATCCAGAGTCAATTTTGGCAGTTTGTGTCTTTCTGGGAACTTTTCCATTTTTATCTAAGTTGTCTCATTTATTGGCATACAAATATTCATAGTATTCTTTTATAATCTTGTTTTATGCTTTCAAGTTGGTTATAATGTTGCCTAATTCATTTCTAATTCTAATAATTTGAGTATTTTCTTTTTTTTTTCTTGATCAACCTAGCTAAGGTTTGTCAATTTTGTTAATCTTTTCAAAGGACCAGCTTTTGGTATAATTGACTTTCTGTTTGTTTTCTATTCTTTATTCATTAATTCTCATTCTAACTCTTATTATATCCTTCCTTCTGCTTACTTTAGGTGGAGTTTATTCTTTTCTTCCCCTCACCCCCACCACCCTGAGTATGGCTGTGGAGTTGGGATTGGGAGCAATGGCCATACTGCTCTCTGAGTAACAGTGTCACTTTAGGAGCTGAATGTCTGATGGAGGGAAGGCAGGAGTGCCAGGTTTCCTCAGCTTGCTTTCTTGATCTGGAACCTTCATCCCATAAGCCAGGGCAAGTGGGATGAGGCGCCAGCATTCTCAGCAGTGCTTCTTTCAAGATAGAGCCTCCAACTGACATGTCAGGGCAAGGCAGAAGAAAGGGGTGCCCACTTCTTGCCACAGTCACCTGAAACTCAGTCAGCAACAGATAGCTGGGATCAGAATGAGAAATGCTGGTGTTTTCCCCTCCTGGTAAGATAGTCCTCTGTCTAGCAACTGGATTGGGGAGGAGCTCTGTGTTCTTAGTTATAACAGTGTGAAGTAGTTTCCATCTCCTTAGCTGGGAAGAAGGAAGTCATGAGTCTTGGTTCAAATAACACAGAATCTCTTAGCTCTTATCAAATTTTTGTGTATTTTCTTGAATAAATAAATGTTTATTCACAATATATCTTTAAGGCCACTTCCAGAAAATTTAGATGGTTGCAATTTTTATGATTTTCAATGATTTCACTAAGGAAGGTGGTATATAGAGCTGGGAGCATCTTCCTACTCCTTGATTTAATCTACATATATGGCAGAAATATTTATATTAAAGATATGAAAATAACATGTATTATTCAGATGGATTTTAAACATATATCTGATACTTTGAAAAAAAATTCTCTAGCAGTGGGCTAGCTGGAATAACACCTCCAGACCCTTAGGATAAGCTTGCATCCTTCTATAGGATGTGCAGCGGGCAGACAGCAAGTAACCTACCTGTCAGTAGTCAAAGAGTAAATTTCAATACTGAATTTGGCAAATGACACATAAAAATAAAATTATCTGTAATCTATGATGGTATCTTCCTAAATATTCCTAAGATTTTCTTGTTCCATGTTATATACTAAATTATGTAATGTGCATTACATTATGCAAAATTAAACTAAAAGACACAGTTTTCTTCTTCAAGGGCTCTATAATTTAACAAAGAGCGTGAACAAAGCAGTGGATTCTATTACAATTTAAAATTAAGAGCAGGAGAGATTAATGTAATACAAGCACACATGATTTAACAAACAACAACAAAAAAGATTAAAGATTAAAGATTCAGTTCTAGTTTAAAAATATCCTATTACTTCTAAGGCTTCCCCTTTGCCTTCAACTTCTACAGAGATGTCCTTCTCAATTGCTCTTAATCTTTCTATATTCTTTCTTCTTTTCCCTCAAGATTTGACTATGCAACTTTTTATGCTCACATAGTTTTAACTGCATTCTCAAGGCTAATTATTCCCCAAAGAACATCTCTATCTTGTCCTTTCTATCTCCCTTTATTTCACCAATCTAATTACATAGAGCATTGTGTTCCAGAAAAAATACTGACAGATCATTTTCCCAGTTGAGTTCCCCAATGATTAAAATGAATCTTACACCTCACTTTCATTTCCTCATACTCTTCTCTGCTGCTGAATTTAGCACAGCCTCTAAAATGAAAGTGTGCTAATGATTTCAGAGAGCTGTAAAACATGAAAATTACAAATATTTCAGTATACTGCCAAGAGAACATAACACAGTACTCAACGTATCGCCATTTGACAAATAGTTTCAGACTTTTAAGGTTTCTTATGAAGCTAAGATTAAAAGTTTGAAGTGCCGTAATACAATATCATGTACATTCCTAATTTATTTTCAAGATACATAAATTATCAAGAAGAAATCTGTGTTTAAGATGCTGATTCTGAAATATGTTCCCAGTGTGTTCTGAGAGTAGAATACTTTCCTGTTTGCCAGTTATCTTGTTTGTCATCCTACCTTAGGCATTATATCATTCTTTGCACAAAATGTATTTTTCCACCTGAGTATTGACTGCCAAATTATTTATTGCTACACATATCCAAACAAATATAGATTTCACCAAATGCTTTCTGTTGTCTTTCCTTTAGTTGATGTTTTGGAGGAACTCTTATTTTGGGTTGATTTTCAATTACTAAATCTCTTTGCAAAGATTCCAGCTCATCTATGGAAAACTACCACACCCACACTCTCAACCAAACTCCAAATAAAAATATTAACAATGCATGCATTAGAATTCTTGAAAATGAGTTCAAATTAGAAGTGTTCCACAGTAGTGTCATTACCCATAATACCTAGTAAATAAGTCCTTAATAGAAAAATTAATAGTCTATACCTTTGCAGTTTATCTGAGTGATTTTAAAATGGCATCCACAAAGTATGAGGTAATAGGTGCTGGAGTCATACTGAAAGCTTTAAATTTCAATCCACCCTTTGCCACCTATATGAATTTGGAAAGAATCCCCTATACTCTATGCATCATATTCTTTATTAAAATAGATATAATAAAGTATGAAATTCGTAAGGTTAAGTGTGATAATGCCTGTAAAGATTTTTAAATATGATAATGCTTATAAAATGAATTCCTGCTATGTGCTGAGTTTTAGCTTTCGATAATGAAAATTCTAAGTGCTTTACCATGTGTTGGTTATTGCTTTAGAACTGTAAGTCAATTATATCATGTTACTTTCACAATTTAAAAAAATAAAAATAAAATCTCTGTGAAGTTAAGTAATATATAATAGTGTTAAAGTCATTTAGCTAATAAATGTATGAGCTGAGAAAAGAACAGAAAACTCAACCATCATATTCCACTGTGTATAATCAAGAGGTCATAATATTTTAAAATAACATTTAATGGGTGCTTAATAAGTGCCAGGAAGAGGTGTGTTTTAAGCACTTTCATTTTTAGAACTCTTAAAAAAATGTCAGCTGCTAATGTTCTCTATTTCCTGAAAACAATTTTTTTTCCTTCCTTCTCCCTAATGGGTTAAATTTCCTACTGAGCCATTTTTCTTTCCAATTAGGCACTGTAAGTAGAGGTCCTTTGCCCTACAGCATTTACAAGAAACCACAAGAAAGAAGAAAAATAAAGTTTATTGACCCTAGATACTAGAGGAAATCTGCTAATCTGCCATCTGCTAACTCAATATTAATAAGTGTTGATTATCCACAAACAAAATAATCAAATAAATCAAACAATTTCTCTCTCTCTCTCTCTGAAAGATATGCATGCAGATTTTAGTTTGACTGAGATAATGTGCTGTGGACTTTTCAAAAGGAAGATTTAAAGGGGCCTGCATAGCTGTTAACATCTCTTAACCTATCAAAAATAATTAATGTTCTTAAAAACAGCCAGCCTATTTATATCCCAGTTCTTTTCCTTCTAAATTCTTCTCTGTTAGATCTCTACATGTCAGCATAATTATTTTGAAATTCATTCTGTTGTTGATTGTATCAATAGCTCATTCCTTTCAGTTAAGTAGTATTTCATTGTTTGGATATACCACAATTTGTTCATCCGTTTACCTTCTGTTTGACATTTGGGTTGTTTCCAGTTTGAGGCTTTTACAAATTAAGCTGTTCTGAACATTCACATAAAGTCTTCGTATAGATATATGCTTTATTTTTATTGGGTTAGTACCTAGGAATGGAATGGTTAGATCCTATGTTAGGTATATGTTTAACTTTAAGAAATTGCCAAACTGTTTTCAGAGTATATCATCTCATATTTCCACCAACAGAATATGAGAGTTCCAGGTACTCCACACTTTTGCTAGTGCATTTTTCATCAGTTTTTCAAAATTTAATTTTACTCATTCTAATAGGTTTGAAGTTATATGTAGTTATTGTTTTAATTTGCCTTTCTCAAATGAATAATCATGCTAATCATCTTTTCATGCATTTCTTTTTCATTCTTGTGCTTGTGTATGTGTGCGTATGCATCTGAATGTGTGTGTGTGTGTGTGTGTGAAGTGTCTGTTCATATATTTGGTCCATTTTTTAATCAAATTGTTTATTTCCTTATTGAGATTTGAGAGACTATACATTCTGGATACAATTTATTATCAGATATATGATTCGCAATTATTTTCTCCCCACATGTGGCTTGCTTTTTCTTCTTTTAACAGTTTCTTTCAAGAGCAGTTATTAAATTTTATGAAATATAATTAACCAGTTATTTTACATTTATGAATCATGCTTTTGGTATTGCTAAAAAAAAAACATCTATCCCTAACCCAAAGTTACATGACATTTTTCTATTTTTTATTGATAAATCTTAATGTTTACCCTTCATATTTAGCTCTAAGATTCATTGTGAGTTATTTTTTCATATATGATATAATATATGATTAAAATTAGTTTTTATATGGATAGCTAAGTGTTGCAGCATCATTAGTAGAAAAAAATCCTATAATTTCTCTAGTGAATTAACTTTGAAACTTCACTGAAAATCAATTGTTCATGTATGTGTCAGTCTATATTTGAACTCTATAGTCTTTTCTATTGGTATATCTATTTGTGTTATAATAACTCAAAATCTGGATTATTTAGCTTTGTAATAACTGTTAAAGTCAGACAATGTAGTTCTCCAGGGTCATCCTTTTCTCCAATTTGTTTGGGCAATTTTAGGTGTTTTGGATTTCCATATGATAATTTCAATGAGTTTGTTCATTCCTACAAAAAATTCTCCTGGAATTTTTATTGGAATTATGATGTATCCATAGATCAATTTGAAAATAGTTGACTTCTTCAATTATGTGATACATGAACACATTGTGTATCTCAATTCATCGAGGTCTTCTTTAATTTCTTTCAGCTATATTTTTTAGTTTTCAGTATAAGTCTTGCATATACTTCATTACATTTATTCCCAAGCAGATCATATTTCTTGATATTATTGTAACTCATATTGTCTTCTTATTGAAGTTTTGAATTGCTTATTGCTAGTATATAGAAATACAACTCAGACTGGCCTTTATCAAAAAGACCCAAAACAATAAATGTTGGCGTGGATGCGGAGAGGTAGGAACACTCACACACTGCTGGTGGGACTGCAAATTAGTGCAACCTCTGTGGAAAGCAATATGGAGATACCTTAATGAGATACAAGTAGAACTACCAGTTGACCCAGCAATCCCATTACTGGGCATCTACCCAAAAGAGCAAAAGTCGCTCTATGAAAAAGACACCTGCACTCGAATGTTCATAGCAGCACAATTCACAATTGCAAAGATGTGGAAATAAGGAGCTTTTTATCAGATAAGCCACTGGACATAGATTTGTTGTGTAAATTGAGGACCAGAAGGTTTGTCTTGCATACCCTTAGGCCTGTTAATGGGTTGCAAAGGATGTCTCCATGATAAGGCATGTCTGACCTCTCTCCTCCTGGCAGACAATTTAGCTTTAGGATATTCTTTTGGCCACATGGGGGTCTATTTAGTCAGCTGGTGGGGGGGTGAGCCTTAAAATTTTATTTTAGTTCACACTACCCACCCACCACTGCTGCTCTCCCCCATTCATGGAAAAATTGTCTTCCATGAAACCAGTCCCTGGTGCCAAAAAGTTTGGGGACAGCTGTTAGCATATTCCTTATCTTCTCAACTAGATTGTTAAGCCCCTTGAATTGTATTCATGGTTTTCCCTACAACATCTACAAATGTAAATAAGCACTCGGGTAAATGATTAATAGATGTATACCAAATTATATTAAGAAATGCACGTATAGAATAAGAAGTAAACTTCACATAATGTATAACAAATTAATGAAATGTCAAAATTTATCTCAAAAAGAGTTGAATAAGATACGTCTATCTCATTCACAAAACTTTGTTCTAAGAAAAATCACAAAATAATATAAAAGTTAAATGCATAAAGATATACATTTTAGGGCCGGCGTGGTGGCTCACGTCTGTAATCCTAGCACTCTGGGAGGCCAAGGCGGGCGGATCATTCTGAGCTCAGGAGTTCCAGACTAGCCTGAGCAAGAGTGAGACCCTGTCTCTACTAAAAAAAAATAGAAAGAAATTAATTGGACAGCTAAAAATATATATAGAAAAAAATTAGCCGGGCATGGTGGCGCATGTCTGTAGTCCCAGCTACTTGGGAGGCTGAGATAGGAGGATGCTTGAGCCCAGGAGTTTGAGGTTGCTGTGAGCTGAGCTGACGCCACGGCACTCACCCCAGGCAACACAGTGAGACTCTGTCTCAAAAAAAAAAAAAAAAAAAAAGATATACATTTTAATATTATTTAAAATAGCAATTAATTAGAAACAACTTTACCAGATAGGTAAATATTTTAGTAATGTTAGGTTTGTCTGTGTGGATGTCCCCTGGTTCCCAGTGTCAAGAATGAGTACTGGTACTGAGAGGAGCTGATGACAGAGTGATCACAAACACAGAGAAAACTCATACAAACAGTTTATCACATAAAAGATACGATGAAAGTAAGAAAGGAAGCTACACAAAGTGAAAATACATTCCAGAGAGAGTGGAATGGGCAAGTCTCCACGAATGGAGAAAGATCCTGAAGTCTAAGTACAGGCTGTCTTTTATATGCTCATTAATTTGTCCCGCCTTTCCCCTATCAGGATTGGTTGCCTTTTCCTATCTTGGGGTGATTGACAGGTTGAGGGTTATATAACTGATCGCACGACATGTTACATAATAGGTTGGCTATGTAACAGTTTCCCTTCCTAGTATGTGTCTTCCGCAGAATTCTTCATGAAGCTCCACCCATGTTATGCTAATTAGACGGTAATGAGCTCTAGATCAGTTAAAGATTACTAGGAACTTCCTGCTATGTATGTTCCCACCAGGGAACAGTTCCTAGTGGCAATTTGGTTCCTAGCTATAATTTGGTTCCTGCTCTCCACCCTTAGCTACTTTCTTGCCACCTGTTTACCCTCCACCAGACCTAACGGTAAATTATAGTATCTCAACATGATGCAGAATTTATTTTTCTCACCACTCCATAGTATCCTGCTAAAAACACTGCTTAATGGCTTGTACTGATTCTACATGGAAAACAAAATTCGTGATTTTGAAACCTAGCATATTTTACAATCTAGCCCCGTCTACCTTTTAACTCTCATTTAGTGTTCTCCTTAATGAATCTCAAGTTTCTAAGTCATCGAATTGTTCCTTAAACATTCTAGACTCTTTCACAACTTTAACCATTGCACATATTACTACTAGGTTAACATCAGTATTGATAGCATTGTACCCTTGATGCCTTGAATGGCACTTGAGAAGAACATCAGACAAATCTCAATTGAGTGATATCCTACAAAATACCTGACCAGTAATCCCGAAAACTGTCAAGGGCAACGAAAATAAGGAAAGTCTAAGAAATTGTTACAGTCAAGAGGAGCCTAAGGAGACATGACTACTAAATGTAATGTGGTATCCTAGATGGAACAGAGCAAGGCCATTAGGAAAAACTGAGTAAATCTGAATAAAGTACGGACTTCAATTAATAATAATGTGTCAGTATTGATTCATTCATTATAAAAAATGTATCATGTTAATGTAAGATGTTAATAACTGGGGAACTGGACGTGGGGTATATCAGAACTGTTCGTACTATTTTCCTAATAAATTTTATACATCTAAAACTGCTCTAAAATTAAAAGTTTATTTAAATATATTGTTTGTATATAAACACATTTTTTTAAAAGATTAAGATAAATTAATGAATGGCAAGATCATTTTGGAATTAAGATGTTTGCACGGGGGCAGGGGAGTGGGAGGAGAAGGAAGGCACATTCCTAACTTCTGAATTTTATATCCTTCATTCTTTCATTCATTCAACAGATAAGTCTAAAGTCCCTCTCTAATAAAATGCTACATTACGTGCTGAAAAATACAAGTCTGTCCCTATCTTCCAAAGGTTCAAAGTTTAGTACAAAGAGTAAGAGCCACGTTTCTACAGCAGGGCTGTTGGGGTCACTGAATGAAATGAATCACAGATCTTATGTCTTTGATAATATTCATATCTTCCTATTTGTTTTGAAGTCAATAACCACAATACAGTATTATCTTATGTCAACAAAAACTTCATCCCTCTTCCAACTACCTGATTAGATCCTAACTAGGGTTTATCATTGTGTCAACCCAATACTTTACAAAAGAAAGTGGGCACAGAGCAATATTGGGTATGTGAGTAGAAAAAGAAGCTCCTACATTTTACCGTTTCCTACCATCGATGAACACATCTGCCCTCTACAAATTTTGTACCAATTATATTTTCTACCTAGGCACAAGGCTCACATATTTGAGTAGGAAGTACATATAAGAAGAAAGAGAGCAGGGACGTAAGGTGGAGTCATCAGAGCAGAAGGGATTGGAGACAGTAATAAGGACAGAAGAAAGGAGAAAAATAACTCTCTTCAGTGGAAGAATCAGGACAGTTTGGGTCTTCTGTCCCCTTATCAGACTCTCAGAATCCCATGGGACAGGAGCTCTTTGAACTGTTGTTCTCAACCTTGTCCGCGTATTAGAATCATCTGGGGAGCTTTAAAAAATATAGAGAGGAAAATACATGTTTGGCTCTAGAAATATAATGAAGAATCACAAGGGTGTGGTCTGTCTTAACAGAAGTCAATGTTATGATGACACATAGTTCATTTATTTTTAAAGAGGCAGTTTATAAAGTGTTGGAATTTTGCCAATAGGATAATTAGGAAAAAACTTCAAGTTAAGTCTTTAGCAGAGAATAAATTTAAACCACTTTGGAGATAAAAAACAGAAATCTGGCCACTGCCCCGCCTCCGGCCGGGTTGGGGGGTGAGATGGGGGGGTGCAAAAAAAAAAAAAAACAAAAAAACCCAGCAACCTGATAATCAGACGGGATGACAGATACCTTCCCAAACTCTTCCCATCCTCAATTCATTTCATACCTGTTCAGTAACTGCCAAACCTGGCTAGGATGCTTAGCAAAGACACCGCATGCATGGGTCCTAGCCTAGGCCTACTGAATAATGACTGATATGTAGCATTGTGCACCTGACACTGTTATAAATAACTGAAATAATTTTTCATTTACTGAATCCCTACAATAACTCTACAAAGTGGCTACTATTACTATCCCCTTCTTAAAGATGAAGAAACAGAGGTACTAGAGAAGTTTAATGATTTGCACAAAGTCATACTGCTAGTACATGACAGAAACAGGATTTGAACCCAAGACTGTGTTCTTAACCTCTACACTATATTGCAGCTGGATTTCAAGGGTAGAATTTTTTGTCAATTACTAAAAACTAATTAACAGGCTTTTTAGCCCATGCCCAAGACTCATGATGATAGAGGCATATGGGCTATTAAGGGGATCCACTCTAGATCTGAATAAGGACTATTGTCGAACAGAGTTAGTCCCTAAAACAGAGCCAATATGCAAAAGGACTTTCTTCTGCTCAACTAAGGAATGCTATAAAGGCACATTTAGGTAGCTGGTCAACATTGTGTTGGTTTTTATGAGATATGAAATGTGAAACACATCTGGGGTGCCCCACTACTATTCACCGGTTAAGAAAGTTTAAAAACAACCCCAATGCATATCTGTCTGGAGATCAATAAAGGTGGTTGATATTCTTTGAAATTTAATAAGTGTAACTATCATTTAAGTAAGTTACTGACAAGTGGCAGGGCTGGATATGCATATTAAAACAAATTTAAAACAGTATACGCAAGTTGCAGGTGCACTCTGTCCTATCCCAAAGACTTTGGACTTCTCAAGGGAAGAAAAAGTTCAAAGCAATTAAGGCAGCCAGATTTTATAGTCTATTCAAGCACTAGGACTGTCAGAGAATTACCAGAATTTAAAAAACAGTAATAACGCCAAGGTTAGAGAAGATTGAAAAGGGGGATTCCTGGAAAGAGTCGCGAGCAGATAATTCTAGCTCATTTACCTGTTAATACAGACCTTGAGCAACCATCCCATTTTCTGCCAGCCTAGGGCAAGAGGAACCTGCATAAAACCTGAAGTGGTAGTTGTTGAGACGAGGTCAGCAGGCTGAATTCTATCAGGTTTAATCACTGTCAAGCCCATCATATTCCTGGACACAAGGTGAAATATTTCATGCACCTAGATGCAGGGAGGGCTTCAAGTATTTAGGGATGAGGAGATGTACCTGGAACCTCCAAAGCCCTCCGATGTCATCAGTCCTTTCGAAGCAGACGGGTTCCAAGCCTTCTTCCAGGCAGCACTTGATGGAAGAGAGCCCGCTCACTCCTGCCCCAATCACAGCAATTCTTTTCTTGGTCATGGTCTCCAGAGATCTTCACCTGGCTGGGTAAATGTCACTTGTTCTAAAGGAATGATGACAAAAGACAGAAAGCACACATCAGTCAACACTTTTCAAGAAAGACCTTGGCCATGGCATTTAAATAAATGCTGCGACAAGAGATACCTTCGGAGAAGACGGGGTTGGCTGTCCTCCGAGCCGCAGGGAGCCGCTCTGCGAGGGATAGGGGAGCCCTGCGCCCGCAAGACCCAGAGCGGAGAGCCCCTCTTCTGTGTGCACCGGGTCTCCCCGCCTTTCCGGAATCACCCGCCGATCCCTCAGCTGCGATCTGCCAGGCCACTCTGACTCTTGGCTATTTTCAAATAAATAGAAACCAACAGTGCACAAACAACAGCCACGGCCAATGGGGAGAAGCTGTCCCGCCCCACCTCCTTTCAGCCAACACCCCGCCCTCTCAACGGCACCCATTCTTCCTCCCTCAACAGGAATAAAACTTGGGCTGCAGCGCTTGGGGCAGAAAAAATTAATCCCACAACTTCCCTGTTTTTCACCTGCAGTGACCCGCTCTCTCAAATACTCTCTCTGGAAACAGAATGATCCTGTATCTCCGTCCTCCCCCGCCTCTCCGCGTCTACTTTTCACTTCCTGGTTTTTGCCTTAAGGTGACAAACTCCTGCTAGTAAAGGGAAACTCCAGGACTCCCAGTCTTACTCCAAATGCTTAAGTGGGGGAGCCCTTACCTTTCAGGAGATCTGTTAAAACAGGTGATCTTGCTCCCTATCCCACCTCCTCCTCCCACCATAGCCTCTCCTCACCTCTCAGACTGGAAAAAGAAAACTTGATTTTTACGTCATACCCTACCTAAAAATTAATTCCAGTTTGATTATAGACATAAATGTATTAAAGTCTTAGCCAGTGTGATAAAATAAGAAAAAGAAAGAAAAGGCATTCAGATTGGAAAGGAAGAAATGAAACTGTCCTTATTTGCAGACAACATATTTATCCATGTAGAAAGTTCCAAGAAATCTACAACCACCACCACCAAACTACTAGAATTAATAAGTCATTTAGCAAGGTCAATATACAAAAAACAACTTGTGTTTCTATACATTACCAATAAACACTTGGAATCCAAAATTTAAAAACAGTACTATTCATAATAAGTCCCAAGAAATGGAACATTAAGTATAATTATAACAGGATACGCAGGATCTGTATTCTGAAAACTACAAAATGGAGATTAGAGAAATCAGAGAACACCTGAATAAATGGTGAGACATACCCTTTTCATGAGTTGGACAGTTCAATACAGTTAAGATGGCAATTTTCTTCATGTGAATATGAAGATTTAATGCAATACTAATTAAAATCCTAGAAGAATTCTTTACAGATATAAACAAGTTAATTCTAAAATTCTCATAGAAATGCAAAGAAACTAAAATATTTAAAACATTTTTGAAAAACAAAATTAGAAGATTCACACTACCTGTTTTAAAGACACTTCATAAATCCATAGTAAAAAAGACTGTGGTATTGGTGAAAAGATAGACAGACAGATCAGTGGAACAGAATGGACACTCCAGAAATAGATCTTCACAAATTCAGTCAATTTATTTTCAATGAAGGTATGGAGACAACTCAATGGAGAAAGGACAGTCTTTTCAACAAATGATTCTGGAAAAAATAGACATCCAAAAGCAAAAAAAAGAATGTTGATCTGTACTTCACATCATATAGAAAATTAACTCAAATGGATAACAGACCTAAATATAAAATATAAAACTATAAAACCTTCAGAAGAAAATAAAGGAGGAAATCTTCATGACTTTGAGTTAGGCAAAAATTTCATGGTTATGAAACTAAAACCGTGATCCACAAAAGAACAAATTGATAAACTGGACTTTGTTAAAATTAGAAAACTTCTGCTCTTCAAGAGGTATTGTTATGTAATCCTAGTGCACTGGGAGGCCGAGGCAGGCGGATTGTTTGAGCTCAGGAGTTCGAGGCCAGCCTGAGCAAGAGCAAGACTCCGTCTCTACCAAAAATAGAAAGAAATTAATTGGACAACTAAAAATATATAGAAAAAATTAGCCAGGCATGGTGGCGCATGTCTGTCATCCCAGCTACTTGGGAGGCTGAGGCAGTAGGATTGCTTGAGCCCAGGAATCTGAGGTTGCTGTGAGCTAGGCTGATGCCACGGCACTCACTCTAGCCAGGGCAACAAAGTGAGACTTTGTCTCAAAAAAAAAAAAAAAGAGGTATTGTTAAAAGAATAAAAAGATAAGCTATGGAGTGGGAGAAAATATTGGCTAATCATATATTTGACAAAGAACTTATATCTAGACTATACAAAGAACTCTTAAAACTTGGAGGGAGGACCCAATAAAAAAAAAGTACACAAAAGATTTGAGTAGACACTTCATCAAAGAAGATATATGGATGGCAAAAGAAACCCCACATGAAATGATGCTCAAATTCAGTATTCATTAGAAAAATGCAAATTAAAGCCAAATAGGATACTAAAATTAAATATAGTGACAATACCAAGTGCTAACAAGAATCCAGTGCAACCAGAATTCTCATACATTGATGGTGAAAATGCAAAATGGAACAATCACTCTGAAAAAGTTTGATAGTTTTTTACAAAGTTAAGCAAGTACCTACCATATGACCCAACAATTTCACTTCTAGGATTTAGTCTAGAGTAATGAAAACATATGTGCACACAAAAACTTTCACAAAGGCTTGGAGCAGTCATTATTCACAACCACCAAAAGCTGAAAACAATCCAAATATCCACCAACAGATGAATGAATAAACAAACTTCATCCGTACAATGAAATACTGCTCAGCAATGAAAAGGAATGAACTATTGATACTGATAACATCGTGGATGAATCTGAAATGCATTATGTTAGTGAAAGAAGCTAATCTCAAAAGCTTACATACCATATATTTCCATTTATACAAAATTCTGGAAAAGACCAAACTATAGTGATGAAGAACAGATTACTGGTTTCCAGATTTAGGACTGGGTTGAGAGACTGGCTTAGAAGAGTTATAATAGAAGTGTTTCGTATCCTGTTTGTGCTGGTGATTATAAGAATCTATGCATTATTAAAACTGATAGACTGTAAACAAACAAAGAAGATTTTTTTGCTGTATGTACATTTAAAAATAATAAATAAGTCAAGACAAAAAGAGATTAGAGTCATCATCTTGGCTCAAACTGGAAGTGTGTCCATATAGTGCAATATTTTTTAAAATAAGATGGTTTCTGTCATCTGTGGCCCCATATATACCAGCATCTTTTAATGGTTATCTATGACTGTATTCAGCATACTCGGCCTAACCTCACTCTAAAAATACATTTATTTTTACCTTTTTCAATCAAATACTAAAGGTCTGGGCCAATGCAATAACATTTTTTTAAGTAGAAAAGAATAATAAAACTGTCACTATTTTATAGGCATTAATACATTTTAAAGATCCAAAAGAGGCCAGGCGCGGTGGCTCACGCCTGTAATCCTAGCACTCTGGGAGGCCGAGGTGGGCGGATCGTTCTGAGCTCAGGTGTTCGAGACCAGCCTGAGCAAGAGCGAGACCTCATCTCTACCAAAAATAGAAAGAAATTAATTGGACAGCTAAAAATATATCTAGAAAAAATTAGCCGGGCATGGTGGCTCATGCTTGTAGTCCCAGCTACTTGGGAGGCTGAGACAGGAGGATTGCTGGAGCCCAGGAGTTTGAGGTTGCTGTGAGCTAGGCTGATGCCACGGCACTCGCCCCAGGCAAGATAGTGTGACTCTGTCTCAAAAAAAAAAAAAAAAAAGTTTAAGTTCACTTCAGTCTACAGAGATCAGTAAATATCTGTGTGTTAAGGAAAAGTTAATAAGCTCCTACAGTCTTAGATAAGAATTTCATGCAAACATACTGTTTCAAAGACCCAGTTAAAATTTTTATACTTACGTAAATCTTTCAGTGATAGGAAGAAGTCAGATCAAAGGATTTCATTTCTTTTCTGAGGAGAATTTCTTTTAATCTTTCTGGCTGTTTTTCAACAATATATAATTTTATTTCTGATTTTAAAAAATAAGCAAATCACCTCAACTCAAAAAGGAAAAAAATTATTGAAAATTGGTTCGATATTTGTGTGACCTTTTAACTCTAAAAGGGAAAAAATATGTATAAAAATAAGTGAACCAAAGGATAGAATTGGCCTGAATATATAAAATATTTAAGTAGCTTAGCTTTTCTAAATATTCTTATGTCATTTTATGGAACTGTAATTCCTTTGAACAAAAATACTTTGGGGAGAGGGCTTTTATAAAAAAAGTCAAAGCATTTATTTTTTTTTTTTTAATTTCATAAAGGTTGCTGTTGAAGAAATCTGGTTGCAGAACACCGCGGATTGAATTGGAAGAGATGGGACCCTCACTGGATCTAGTTCTGAGGAGGACACACCTGGCATCAGATGACCTTTATAAATTATCTATGAAAATGCCAAAAGCTCTCAAGGTACATGACCTGAGGTTTGGTGCCATATTTATTTGTGTGGATTTGTGGCATAGTATATTAAAGGAAATACATAAAGAGATCAATAGATAAAACTAGCCTGTTAGAGCCAGGAAAAGGAGGAAGAATCAAAGAAGCTGATCATGAGGGATAACAAAAAAGAATTGCAGAAACCAGGCATCAAGTTTGGCTGAGAGCTTTCTGGTAGCTCGGACTGCCATTTTAAGCAAAAAAATTGGGACGTCTGAAGACTAAGGATTTTGAGCACGGGTATATAAACTTAACGTTCCTAAATCCCGTACTGACTTTTTAAGAAGTTATTATTTTTTAGAATGTCTACCACAAAAGAATAAGACGACTTAAGTAGTTTTAAAAAATAAGTAGAAATGTTATCTCTGGAAGCTGGTAGAGATCGAAATGACAATCGTAATTCCATAAACTAAACACAGGAAATTCTCTCAATATGTGACAGTGTGTAGTGTAGTTTATAATCTTGCTTCTCAAAGTGTGGTCTGACAATTTACCTGGGAATTGTTAGAAATGTGGAATATCAGCCCCACCCTAGACCTACTAAATTAGAACTTATATTTTGACAAGATCCCCAAGTGATTTGTATGCGCACCTGTATGAGAAGAAAGGTATATAGGGCTATACACTTTGTGTCATTAAGGGATACTCACTCATGGAAGTTGTTATTAAGATAGCTGTAGACTATATTTTTACTGACTCATGATAGTAGAAGGCCATTAAATATATATTTTTATTTATATGTGTATATGTATTCTTTTTTCATAGCCAAAGAAGAAGAAAAATATCTCCCATGATACTTTTGGTACAACTTATGGAAGGATTCATATGCAGAAGCAAGACCTAAGCAGACTACAAACCAGGAAAATGAAGGGATTGAAGAAGCGACCTGCAGAAAGGATAACAGAAGACCAGGAGAAAAAAGCAAAGAGAATTAAAAAAAATTGATGGAGCTTAGCCAACAACTACGGTTTTAATGTAGTTTTTTTACTTAGGAGAATTATCAACCTTCAGTCCATTCAGAGTTTCTTATAAGATTTTATTGTATATTTTTATAGCATGATAATTTACTATATATTATTATGAACAGTAATATACTAGTATTAAGTTGAAAGTAAGTCTCTTACTTGAGACGTAACACCCTGGTGTGCCATTTCTCTATGTTATATTTCCTACCCTCCCAAAACTCTTCTCTCATTGGGTAGGTGAGTGAGGATGGATCTCCATAACCACTGACATTTTTAGGAAATTTGAGTTAGGCATTAGATAAAGGAGAAAGCCATGGAATACAAAAATTACCCAAAAGAGCTGTACATGTACTCAGTATGAGCTACCTGGAAAGTTAACCACATCTCCCAACATGTATCTACAACCCGATTTTTATTTTTTACATTTCTATAATTTTGCCTGAAAGTCCTACAAGTGGAGATTCATTTGGAATTTTAAACTTTGTATCTTAAAATATAGATCTCTGAGAGGGATGTCCATCAACTGATCATTGACACATTACCTTACTGTTGGTTAAGAGATTCTGCTACTTAGTAGAGCCCCCACCCCACCTTCTCTAAGAAAAAGGAAGTTTTAATAGGGGTAGAAATGAGGAAGGAGAGAACAGGTGAGTTGAGTTTTAAGGAATAGAACACTTTGGGGTACTGTTAGCCCTAGGTGGCTAAAGGTTGTATGAAGGCTCTGGGTGTTTGCAGATGGCTTGTTTTGAAAATTTCTTGAAGTCCATCCCCGTGCCTAGGAAAATAAGCTTTCTACTTTCTCCTAGTAGTGTTGCGTACTTGTTTTCCCAGATGAAGCGTTTAGGTTTCTTGATCGAGTCCCTGGCAAAGAAGCACCTTTATACAAGTGCAAGCCTCTTGATGTCATAAAAGCACAAACATACATTAGCCGTAATTTGTTACATGAAGTAGCAGTGCCTATCAATTCTGTAAAAGAACTCTGCCATGCCTCTGTGTGCCTCTGTGTGCATGCACTTATGTGGGCTTGCTCAGGTACAGATCTACAGTGCTGCCACTAAGCAAAAGTTGGAGCCTCGGTTTTACCTTCTGTATCCTTTCTCTTCTCTTGTGAATCACTCCTTAGCCTTTCCTCTCCCTTTCCATTTGTAAATGGCTAATACTGTCATCTCCCCAGAAAAAGCAGAAAAATGAGAGAGCTGGTATTGCTCATCTATACATTTTGCTTGATTATACATTTAACCAAAGACCACGTGTCTTTTTTGAGGTTTTTTTTTGAGATGGGATCTTGCTCTGTCACCCAGGCTAGGATGCAGTGGTGTTCAGCTCACAGCAACCTCAAACTCCTGGGCTCAAGCAATCCTCCGGCCTCAGCCTCCCGAGTAGCTGGAACTACAGGCACATGCCACCACAACCGGCTAATTTTTCTGTTCTTTTGTAGAGATGGAGTCTCGCTCTTAGGCTGGTCTTGAACTACTAGGCTCAAGCGATCCTCCTGCCTCTGCCTCCCAAAGTGCTGGAATTACAGGTGTGAGCCACTGTGCCCAGCCCCACACAGTCTTTTATCTGAATAAGACATTTGCATTTTATGTCTAAATGAGGGGAAAGGGCTAAAATGATTCATTTCCTGCCATCCACAAGTAGATGGACAATAGCTAGGCAGAAGGGGAGCTGTGAAAAGGGCATCAGAAATGATGGATGTATAGTCTGTCCCCAGTGCCTGACCCCTGACTAGTTTTGCTAATGCCAGGGGAGACAGTGATTTTAGGAGGCAAAGCAGTGGGTCCTTCTCACCAACCACGTGTAGGACCCTGCCATTCCTGGACCCCTCTGCATCAAGAAGACTACCCTAACGCTGCATGGTGACCTCAACCAATCTTAACCTAAAAATGGCCACTTTTTTTATATGTGGGACATTTTAAGGGTGTTTTTTTGTTTTGATCAATATTCTTGTTTGAAATTGGTAATACATCCCTTTGTTTTCTATGTAATTTTTAGATCCAGTGATAGAGTGTCTAATAAGTATTGAAATATAGCCCCGTTGCTAATAGAAGTATTAGTGTTAGTAAAAATCTAACATAGTATGTTACTATACTATACATACTATACTATAGTATTAGTGAAATCTAACAGACTTTTGGGAAAGTCTTTGTTGAACAATCTGGAATCCCTGATTCGCCTTTATGTCACTGTTTTTGTGGAAAGCACATTCTGATTTCCAGTTGTCCTGGAACTTTATTTTTTTTATTATTATTATTTTTGTGTTTTTGTTTTGAGGAGAAGGAAAAAGTTTATTAGTTTGCTGGGAAATGAGGAGGTTGATAGACTCCTGTCTCAAAGTACCAAAGACCCTATCCTTGAACTTTGGAACACAACATCTATAAATGGGAGACTATTCGTTTCAATGAAGGTAGTAAATTGCCTGTCTTAAGTTTTACCTAACTTTGGATTTTGGTAGATGAGGACAGCAGTTTAATTTTTTTTTATACCGAACTACTTGTATTTTTGCTGGAATGTTAATACTACTACCAATAATTTATGATTTCATGAAATTCGTTCCTTTTTTTTTAACTTAAATGTTTGTTTACTTGGCATTGAACATAATCCAAAGTAGAGGTGTTTTTACCCAATTCAAGAAGGAAAGGGAGAAAGAAACTTAGCCAAGTCAGTTTTCAATTATCTGATTATCTAGCTGCTTCTGTTCTTTTATATTTTTAGCTATTTCGAGCCCACCCCACCCCCACAAAAGGATTCAAAAAAGCTTTAAAATGGAAGAAGTTAAAACCACTGAAACCAGTGCTAAAGTTTGACCAACAAAGGAAGGTTTGTTTTTATTGAATTTCAGAAATTGGTGCTTTGTCCACCATAGAATTAAGAGTGAAAAAATATCAGTGTCTTCTTTATGTTCTTAATAGATCACAGAAATAGAAACATTCCACAACTGCATTTAAGACAAATGTATTCTAGCGTATATTGCATTATGAAATCGTATAAAATATTCCAGTAAGCTTATTCCATTGAAGTAAGCTACTGCAAAAAAGAAGATGAAATGAGTTTGCTGACTGGGGAAATATGTACGCTAGCAGTGAGAAGAAAGGCAACTTGCTTTTAAATGTTGTTTGCGTCATACCAACAACTTGAGTTGTTCAGGTTTAAAAACTGCAAGGGTGTCACTGTGTTTCCTGTACCATCCAGGTAGGCCATGTTAGGAATTTTAACTGTGCCTTGGTTGAATTGGAACTATTCTGCATTTTCTTTCCATTTCAGAGCCCTTTGGGGGAAATGTTTTAAAATACAGCATAAATGCATTTTAATTCTGTTCTTGTTCTGCTCCCTTTAAACAACTTCTATCCTTCCCACACCAACCTGTCTCACCCCCACCCCTCTCATACTCTAGGAATCAGAAAGTAGGCTCCAAACACAAAAGTCAGGCTGTTTTTTGGGGGGAAAGGTGGACAGTGAGGAGGGGGGTCTGTTTCTTTTTTTTGAGGCAGTCTCACTTTGTTGCCTGGGGTAGAGTGCAATGGCGCCATAGCTCACTGCAACCTTGAAAGTCCTGGGCTCAAGTGATCCCTGCCTGCCTCAGCCTCTAGAGTGGCTGGGACTACAGGCCTTTGCCATGATTAATTTTTCTATTTTTAGTAGAGACGGGGTCTCACTCTTGCTCAGGCTGGTCTTGAACTCCTGAGCTCAAGCAGTCCTCCCGCCTTAGCCTCTTGGAGTGCTAGGATTACAGGTGTCAGGCTCTGTGTAGGGCCCTGCTATTGAGAAGGGATGGGGCTTGTATGAGAAAGGGCAGGTCAGGGGGAAATGGCAAAGCATCTGGAACTCAACAGTTAGGGCTTTTGCCAAGCAAGGATCAAAGCCTCTGAGCTTTAAGTGCCTTTACTGGATTGGGATTGATGCCTGCAGCTCAAAAAAAAAAAAAAAAATAGGTTTCTGAGGGCTCAGATATAAGCCGAGTGGCAGGTGTTGTCTTTGTGAGACATGCTCTCCCACCCAACTGGAGCCCAGGGCTGCATAGGCGCCACCTGCGGACGCCAGATCATGGAGTAGGGGAGGAACCTGCAGCCAGCATTAGAGCTGTGCTGAAGCTGAGGCGTGTGTTGAGGTAACTCCCTTCGTCAAACACTGTTAAGTGGGCTCTGAAAGAAGTTAGGCATCTACCCAAAAGAGCACAAAACATTCTACAATAAAGACGTCTGCACCCAAATGTTTATGGTGGCACAATTCACTATTGCAAGGATGTGGAAATAACCTAAGTGCCTGTCAATCCATGAGTGGATTATTAAAATTTGGTATATGTTTACAATGGAATATTAATCATAAGAAATGACAGTGATCTAGAACCTCTTATACTTTCCTGGATTGAACTTAAGCCCATTATCCAAAGTGAGACACCACAAGAGCGGAAGAATGGGCTCCACTTGTACTCGCCATCAAATTGGTACTAACTGATCAACACTAGGATGATCACATGGCAGAAATACTCTC
>CAUYSK010016351.1:0-47096 GCA_963575035.1 Avahi laniger | reverse complement strand
ATTCCGTATTTTTTCAGTTTGGAAGATACAATACCCAAATGAGCAATGTCCTCTGAGCACAACTAACTGCTCATTACCTGTCATGTATAAATCTGGAACATACACATCTTGTAAACAGTGATTGCTGATTTCAAATACATTACTACTAGTTCCTAGCTTCTTCTTATTTTTGGTTTTTCCTGTACTTACATAATCAAAATATAAGACTTGAAGATTTTTTTTTTTTTCCGAGACAGGGTCTTTCTTTGTCACCTAGGCTGGAGTGCAGAGGCACTATCATGGCTCACTGTAGCCTGGAACTCCTGGGCTCAATGGATCCTCCTACCTCAGCCTCTCAAGTAGCTGGGACTACAGGCACAAGCCACTGTGTCTGGCCTCTCCCAAAATTCATATTCTAACCTGCAAGATGATGGTGTTAGTAGGTAGGGCCTTTGTGAAGTGATTAGGTCATGAGGGCAAGAGCCCTCATGAATGGGATTAGTGCTTTTATAAAAGAGACCCCAGAGAGCTAGCCAGCCCCTTCCACCACAGGAGAACAAAGCTATAAATCAGCATCTGTGAACTATAAAGTGGGTTCTCATCAGACACCAAATCTGCTGGCATTTTGATCTGTGATCCTCTGGAATGCTAAGAAATACATTTCTGTTGTGTATAAGCCACCCTGTTGATGGTATTTTGTTGTAGCAGCCTCAAAGTCCTAAGACATTTATCTTTTTACCTTACTCATTCTTAGTTTTTGTTTCTTTTTGTGTGTTCTTATTCCACCTTTATAACATTGCCCTTGCTGTTTACATGCTGCACTTCGTTAAGAATTCTTATTCCCCTTCTGCCCCCCAACCCGAAATTCTTGTTAAGGTAACACCCTGAACCCACTTTATTTGGAGGCCTTTACTGAATCTTGGCTTTTGATTCCTGTTGCCTCTTCAGGACTGTATTAAAATTTGATAGGCAAACTTATCCTCTTCCACTTTCCAAAACAACCTTAGCATATATTAATACATTATATTATTAATAGAAAGGAAAATGATGTTTGGTGCTAACTTATTTCTCATGAACTTACATAAGCTTTGAAGAACACGTATTTGATCTTTTTTTCTATTCCATAAATTGCTGATAGGGCTAAGTTTTGCAGGATTTTAGGTGTTGTCATATCTGGAATTAATTCCATGAGCAGTCTTCACTGAAGGATGAATTTGCCTGAGACCACCACTTCGAATGTCTTTCCAGCTGTTGCTGTTTCATTTTGCTCAGTTCTTTTCTTGGAAAGAGAAGCAAGCACATCAAGATTAACCAGCCAAAAATTGTGTGTGTAGTAGATGGAGGTTGGTGGAGTTGGGGTGGTAGAAGCAATGTAGGAGGAAAACAGGTAGACTGACTAGGAATACATAAATAGTATTTAAATTCTTTCAGGCCAGGGATCTTGGCCTATTTTGCTTACATATCACCAGCATCTCAACTGTGTCTGGCGCATAGTCGGTGTTCAGTAAATATTTGTTGCACTAAATGAAAGAACAAACGTCTCACTTTGTTTTTTAGAGATGTGGTTTGTGATTCTTGGAATCAACTACGGCCCTAGAGAAGATGTCCTAGAGAACGCCTCCATTTCTCTTGGGGAACTGAGGTGTCTGAGTGGCAACAGTAGTTCTTCACGTTTTCTGCGACCTGCAGGGAGTAGGACCCCGCACCGGCTCCACTCTCCCAGTCCAGCTCGGCCGGGGACCCGCCCCTTCCTCCCCTCCCGCCCCTCTGGCTTGGTCCCTGCTGCGTCTGCTTTCTACCCTTCACGTCCCCCCACCGTCCCGCCCAGCTCTCGGATCCTCCCTCAAGCGCCCTGATCCGTCGCCCCGCCCCCAGCTCTGTTCCCGCCCCTCTTCCCCTCACGCCCCGCCCCTTCTCTCCGTTCCGCTCTATCATCCCCGCCCCTTCCTCCCCTACGCCTCGCCTCTCCCCCTCCCCTTGACGTGGCAGAGGCGTACCAGCCATGTTGGCCGGGCCGAGGTCTTTGCAGAGGCCGGGGGCGGGGCGGGGCCGGCCCTGATTTCGGTGCCACGGGCTGCTCCTGCTCGGCGGAGAAGACTGATTTTGTAAGGTGGAGGCTGCGACAGGCTGAGATCTTGTAGAGGAGGCACTGAGGTAAGGATCGACTTCAGGGCCGCCTCCTCTCGCTCCCGGAGGGGCTGCGGGCGCTCAGCGGGAAACCGGGGCTGGGCGGCGGCGGTGGGCTGGTGGCCCGGGGTCTCGGGGTGGTCCCGGCTCTGCCCCCTCGGTTCCCCGGAGCAGGCGAGGCGCTCCGGAGGCTGCGGCCCGGTGCGGTCCGGCGAGGGAAACGTTGAGCACTAACATGTCACCCTTTCACCGCCCTCTGCTTCGCTCTCCCGGAGGCCTGGGGGCCCGGCCCTTCTCATCCGGCTCTCCTGGATTATGTGGAAAGATGGGAGTTGGGTAAAAAACAGGCAGTTCGAGCATCTCGCCCTGCACCAACCCCCGCCTCCTGGGGGACCAGGTGTCTCCACCCCAGCCCATCATCTCTTCTGGGGACTTGGGCTTCTGAGTTCATTCCTTGCATAATCTGGCGTTCCCTAGACTTTGAACCGAGGCGATTTGTCACCCGTATTTCGGCCTTGGGAGTTAAAGGGGTTAAAGATGAAAGTGCTAGGTAAAGCTAATTCCTTGAGCCTTGGTTACAAATAGGAAGTTTTCAGACAGGACCAATTCTATCCAAGAATTTTCCCGTTTTGGTGGGAAAGGTACTTATGTAAAGTCTTAATATACAGGTAATCACTGGAGCGGGGGCGCTGAAATCATGTTTTCACGTGAAAATTCCTTGGTCTCTACCCTCCACCATGAATAACTAGCCAAATTAACGTGGCAGAAAAAGTTTTAGATTTGAATATAAAATGCACATTAAGTCTTCCTTCTCTCTCTTCTCTAGTAGTGTAATTATCATCATTTCGGAAGTCTAACCATTTTTAAATTGACACAGAATTTTACAGTTAGATAGGACCTTGTAGTTTTCTGGTTCAAATCTCTCAGCTTACTGGTGAGATCGGAAAGGTAAACTGTCCAAGATCATAAAGCTAGTCGTCAGAAGTAACTGAAGAGGATTCATCGAGGATTTTACAGCTGAAAAGTAGGAGAGGCACATTTGTTTAGTAACAAATAGACCCGATTGGAAGGAACTCAAGTTTTATTTGCAATGTTATATGCTTTTCAGTTATATAATGTATAAAAGGGCTGAAATTGGAATATTGAAAAATAGTTATACTGTGGGCACGAATTTGATATACTAGGTTAAAGTGACATAATGCTTTGCTGCTTCTATTAGTTTTATCATGAGAAATTATTTAACTAAAGTAGTTACTTGAAAACTCTGGGGGGGGAGGCAAAAAAAAGTAATTCTCACAGATTACAAATTGTATTCAAAAGTGGGACATTTCTTTAGAATGATTTTTTGTATTACTTTTAAAAAATAAAGACTGGTGTGTAAAGTCTGCATTCTAATATAGTGTGTGAATAATGTTTATTTGGTTTGATGCCTTTATGCAAATATGTGTTAATATTAGGGGGAGAGTGCTTGTCAAACAATACCATTTTATGAAAAGCTAGATTTTTTTTTTGAGACAGAGGCTCACTCTGTTGCTGGAGCTAGAGTGCCATGGCGTCAGCCTAGCTCACAGCAACCTCCATCTCCTGGGCTCAAGATATGCAATTATTAGATATGGGAACATGCCTGGCTAATTTTGTACTCAAATTAGTGATTTTAAGATTGTACAATTCCAACTTTGGAAAGGTGAAGTCAGGGAGTTGTTGTCCATGGCCATGTAATTGGACCAGTTAAGAAGAAACTTTCTTCAAAATACTGCTGGAAAGTGAGAATGTAAGAAATATAGTGGATGTGATTTAGCAAGCAAATATGATCTTAGAGCAGAGAGATGGAGAGAAAAAAGTGTGAGGAAGAGGAAGGGAATTTTGCTGAAATGTCACTCAGATGATATTTAGTATGTCTTAATAAAAAGTAAAGATGTAGAGTTATAATCCAGCCTGTTACCTGTTGTAGAAACTTAAACCTGGCTGTTGCCTGTGTGTGAATGTTTTCCTACTAAGACTCCTTGAACCTTTCTCCATGAGGTTCTCTAATGGTCCTAAGGCAGTGGTTCTTAGAACACCAAAGAAAAAAACTGGCTTAATAGAAGACAGGTAACTTTTCACTTCTCCTGCAGTCTATTGTTACATATGTGAACTAAAATAAAATTATAAGGCTCACCCCCCACCGGCTGACTGAATGGACCCCCTCGTGGCCAAAGGGATATCCCAAAACTAAATAGCCTGGCTGGAGGAGGGAGATCAGACATGCCTCATCATGACCCTCCCCTTTTTGGGGACATTTTTTGTAACCCATTAACAGGCCTAAAGGTATGCAATACAAACCTACTGTTCCTCAATTTACATAACAAATCTATGTCTGTTGGCTTATCTCTGATAAACATTTCCTTATGTTAAAACATTCCAAGCCTTTAGACAAAGCCTCATGTCTTTAACCAATTACAAGTCAAGGAATCTTTAAACACACCTATAACCTGTAATCCCGCACTTCGATATGGCCCACTTTTTCGGACCAAACTAATGTATGCCTCCCACATATTGATTTATGACTTTACCTCTAACCCCTGTCTCCCTGAAATGTATAAAACCAAACTGTAACCCAACCACACTGAGTCCACTTACTAAAGGCTTCTTGGGCATGGCTCCGGGTCCTGGTCCTCAAATTTGGCTCAGAGTAAATTTCTTTAAGATTATTTTACAGAGCTTGGTCTTTTTTTTCCGTTGACACATAATATATTGTTTTGGTTGAATTGTATGAAGGAAATCTGGCCTCATATAGATAATGTAGTTAGAAATAGAAGAACTATTTTAATAGCTTTTTTGGATACTTTTGCATATTCTTCTTTGATACTGTACCAGAGTTGACAGAGTTTTAATTAAGAAATTAAAAGTTAATTGTAGTGTGAAATCTGAAGCCTTAGAAGTGAACTTTTTGTACTCTTGTAACCTTAAAACCTGGGTCTATCCTGTACTTGTTTTCTTTTCTCTCTTTTTTTTTTTTTGAGACAAGAATCTCGCTCTGTAGCTTGGGCTAGAGTGGCACTTGGGCTAGAGTGGTGTCAGCCTAACTCACAACAACCTCAGACTCCTGATCTCAAGTGATCCTCCTGCCTCCGCCTCCAAGAGTGCTAGAATTATCCTGTGCTTTGAATGGATCATCTACCCATGCATGATATTTTAACATATGAATTGACCATTTGGGGAACATTGCCTCACTGAGTAATGTATTAATATGTCTTCCAAATGTTGACATGTTTCATTATACAATACCAAAAAAATCACATTAATACAATGATCTCATCAGAAAAATCTTTACATGTTAGGAATCTGTCAATCTCACAGTAGTGGATGCAAGTTTTCAAAAATTTTAATATTTGCTTGAAAGCCCCAATTTTATCATTGGCAACAAATAGTGTCAATTGTTTTCCATAAAGTAAAGTGACAGACTCATTTCATCCATTCTGAAAAAATGTCTTTAAATACCTACTACTAATTATATACTATCTTGGGAGAATTGAGAAAATAATCACTCAAAACATTTTTTGTGTTTGTTGTTTGAACAACCCTGATTGGTCTAGGATGTTTGGGTATTTTAATGCTTTTTACAGTTGCATTTTAGATTACAGGAGCGATAAAATAATAAACAGAAAATTTCATTTGCTTTATTTTTGTAGAAATGAAGGGGAGGATTGCCTCCTAGAATTTATATTCAGATCTGTAGCATGGAAGCCATTGCTAAAAACTGGATCTCCCCACCCCCCCACCTCAGGTTATTTTTTTCTTTATGATTGCTTGTGTTATAATAATTTGGCATCTTCTAATTCCCTCTGACTAACCTTTGTTGGATCATTATCTTTCGATGGCTACTTTTCCTTGGAAGCTTATACCAGCTATCCTTCTCAAAGCTGTCTTCTGTATTTATCTTCAAAATAGTCTTTTCTAAATAAGTGTAGTGTTAGGATTCCTCTTTACCCTTTATACACCTTTGAAAATCCACGATCTTTTTCTTTTTTCTTTTTTTTTTTTTTGAGACAGGGTCTCTGTCGCCTGGGCTAGAGTGTGGTGGCATCATCACAGCTCACTGCACCCTCAAACTCCTAGGCTCAAGCTACTCAGCCTTCGGAGTAGCTGGGACTACAGGCACCAGCCACCATGCCTCGGCTAATTTTTTCTGTTTTTTGTAGAGACAGGGTGGGGAGAGTGGAGGTGTCAGGGTGGTGGGGTGCATGTCTCACTGGCTTCAAGAGATCCTCCCACCTTGTCCTCCCAAAGTGCTAGAATTATAGGCATGAGCCACCATACCTGCCCACAATCTCTTAATTAGCATAAAATTCTTTAGTTGTCACCAAGATGCTGGCATGATAGGAAGAAATAGTGTTTTCTTTCATGTTTATCATCTTACTTATTTTAAGGAAGAGAAAGTTCTTAGCTGCTTGAAATACTTTGATTTGTTAAGCTTCACTTTCTGTAATTTGTATTATCAAAATCTATTTGAAAAATTTTCTAAAATTAAAACTATTATATCTAACATTTTTTTTGAATAATACCTCTCCTTCCCTCACTTATATTTTAAAATCAATTTCTCATCCTACTATTATCAATCTTTACATCCATGTTGAGTTTTCTTTTTCTGCCACTGTAGGTTCATAATTCTTAAGCTTTTTTTTTTTTTAAGAGACAAGGTCTCGCTCTGTTTTCCAGGCTGGAGTGCAGTGCCATGATCATAGCTTACTAGCTCACTGCACCCTCGAACTCTGGGGCTCAAGCATTTCTCCCACGTTGGCCTCCCAAAGTGCTAGAATTACAGGTGCAAGCCACCACACTTGGCCTCTTCAGTTGTTTTAACTTGATATCCTTTGTGTCTGCCACATAGCACTTGAAATTCTTTATCCTCATACACCTTCAACTTCCTTCCATGACCAACCATTGTTGCAGTTTGAGAACATGAAGGAGAACTGTTGCCTAGGTAGGAATCTGGCATCTTAGGTAGACAGTAAAAATGGAGAAAGGTCTAGATAGTGGACCCTCCCCAGAGTGGTATCCTCTTCCCCTGGTAGTAAACTTAAATTATTTTATTGAAATTACGTATCTCAAATTAGAGTTTAAAACACTCTCATAAGCTGAAATTTTAAAAATATTCTGAATTAAGTTTCTGCAAAAGGAGTTAAACAGTATATAAATCATGAGGAAACAGCATTTATCAGGCATTTTATTGTCCCACAAATAACCTGTATTTGCAAAGTTAAAAAATTACCTGTCTAAAGTAGAAGTACCAAGTTTTAGGAAAATATTTTTGTTATGTACCATTAAGCATTCTCTTCTATAAAGTTTAGTGGAAACTTGTTATATTCTGGATAGAAAACCATATGAGTTTTAGAATTTTGTGATTTTGATGTGTTTATTAGACGGATGTGACTTAAAAAGCTGATATAGAAAAAACATAGACCTAGATTTTCCCCCTATTTTTGCCTTTCTTTCCTATCACCTTTAAATGAACAGGACACTTACTATTTGTTGCCACAGTTTTTTAAAGAGTGAATAAGTTGGGGTTATTGTTGCTTGCTAATTTTTTTCTGAAATAAATATTTTCATTTGGTCATGATTTCTAGTGTGTTAATATTGCTGAATGTGGGAAAAACATACTTCCTTTTTTTTTGCCTCTCAGATCCACTTAAAAACATATTTATTTTCAATCTTAAGTGAATCCTAGATTTTTAAGTATCTTTTAATTTTGATACAGAAATAAGAATCAAGCTCCACAATGACAACCTATTTGGAATTCATTCAACAAAATGAGGAACGAGATGGAGTCCGATTTAGTTGGAATGTTTGGCCGTCAAGTCGACTGGAAGCTACAAGAATGGTTGTTCCCGTGGCAGCACTATTTACACCACTGAAGGAGAGACCTGATTTACCACCTATTCAATATGAACCTGTTCTTTGTAGTAGGACCACTTGTCGTGCAGTTTTGAATCCTTTATGGTAATTAAAATATATGGAAAAAACTAATGCGGCAATACGATTCAAAAATGTAGTGGCTCATTTATATAAAAATGCCTTTGCTTTTGTTCATAGTTACTTTTTCAAATTATGAGGTCAAAGAAATTAAAAAAGCTGTGAAATTTTAGGATCATTCTAGTTGTAGTGAGTTGATAATGTAAAGACACCAAATATAAAAATGTCACTGTAAAAACCATTAGAGCCTATCAGTATTTTCTAGATGGTTGTGCTGGCTATGTATCAAGCCATCTTGTGTATTAGAAAAGTATAATTGAGTGGCATGGTGTTGGAAAAATGTTATGATTTCTTGTTGCTGAAGCCAAAATCTCAGAAATCATCTTTTTTTCCTCTTTCCACTCCCTCTCTCCCCATCCAATGCACTAGCAACTCTGATTGGTCTACTTTCAGCACATTATGGATTCTGTCTCTTATACTCAATCTCTGCTAGTACATCCTGCTTCAGATACCACCATCTTTTTCCTGGACAATTTCAATATGCTCCTAACTGGTCTCCCTGTTTTCATTCTCATCTTTCAACAGTCTGTTTGCCACCCAGGAGCTAGCGTTTTATGAATGGATATCAGATTGTTAAAATCCTCCAATAGCTGCCGCTTATACTTGGAATGAAAAATCCAAACTCCTTATTAAGACCTGTAAAGCCCTACATGATCTAGTCTCTGTATATATTTCTGCCTTCATTTTGTATCGTCCATTTTTCTTATTCTCATCTACATAATACCTTAACTCTATTGCCTTCTTTCTGATCCTCGAACATACCAAACTTATTCCTTCCTTGGAACTTGTACAGTAGCTATGTATTCTGCCTGGATTGCTCTGTATCCACACTTTCCTGTTACTGGTTGTTTTTCATTCAGGTCATACATGTCTATTTAAGAAGGCTATCCTTTAAAGTAGCCCTTTCAAATGCATTCTCACATCCTGTTTTGTTTTCTTTAATCTTTGTTATCACTGTCTAAAAGCATTTTGTTATTTGTGCATCTACTTGTTTTTTTTATGTCTATCTCTTCTAGAATGTAAACTCCGTGAGAGAGGGAACTTTTCTCTCATGCTTACTGCTGTATTACCAGCACCTAAAATAATGATCGGTACATATTAGGCATTCGGTAAATGTATTTTTGACTTGAATAAATGTTGTCTAGGTCTGAGTGTAGATGTTACTAAAGTCATTTGAGGAAGATAGGATTATCTTAATTTTTTTGATGTTTGCTATATATTAAAAGTTGCTGTATATTCACCATTTAGGTGAACTCGTGTATGTTAAAAGTACGAATTAAGTATTGGCAATGTCTAAAAATACATGGCTTTTAAAGATCACTTTGAATATCAGTTTGAATGCATTTAAGTTTTAGAAAGATATTAATTTTATTGACACTAGAATTCTTGTAAAATTGAACTGAAACGAGCTAATGTATGTTTTCTTTTCATAAAACAGTCAAGTGGATTATCGAGCAAAACTCTGGGCTTGCAACTTTTGTTATCAAAGAAATCAGGTAAGAAAACCCCCATTGCAGATGTTAATGCTACAATACTAGTCCTGTAGAAAATTCATATTTAAAAAGAAAGGTAAAATAATTATTTTTCATATAATGAAAATACCTATTTTTAAAATAATTAAATGATTAGAAAATAATTATTTTCAGTTTAAAATTTTATTACTATTTGTGGCAAATGATTTCTTAAAAGTGTTTTTTTTTCTACCTGTAGTTTCCACCTACTTATGCCGGTATATCTGAAATGAATCAACCTGCTGAACTTTTACCTCAGTTTTCTAGCATTGAATATGTAGTTCTGGTAAGAACATAAGAATAATATTTAAGAAAGTTTTAAATATCTAATAATTTGCTTTATACTAAAATAATTATTAAATTGAGGTGACTTAAATGGCATCATTCTTAATTCTCACATTGATTCCATGGAGCATTTCAAAGGTAAGAACTATCAAGGCTGGTTTGAGCAAGGTAATTTCTCTGTTGTAGTTACTTGATTTTTGGCCAGGATACTGGGTAGGGTGGTGTGATTTGCTATATATTAAGTAGATAAATAAACAATAAAGTATCAATCTTGCTTTATAGTTGGAAGGTCAGTTCATAAATACTTAGTATCATGTCATAGTCTGCTAGTGTATCCCCAAGTCTAATTATCTAATTAATGAAAATATTCTCGCATTGGTCCTTACTAAGAAAATCATTTTTCTTCTCTCTGAACAGCTTTAAATAGTTGTTTGTGTATTTAAGTGTGGAAATAATAATATCTTTTATGAGTGTTTTAGAGAAAGCAGAATTATGGTTCACTTGAGCTATTCAGTCATTTGTCCAGTCTGGCTAGTTTCTAGTTCTCTGAAAATCCAATTCAATTTTAGGTAATTATTTTATAAAAATCTCACTTGTGTTTTTAAATTTTATAGTTGTTACTTTCTTTTATATTTTTTCTTTTCTTTTCTCTTTTTTTGAGACAGGGTCTTTTCTGTCACCCAGGCTGAAGTATAGTGATGTGATCATAGCTCACTGTAAATTTGAACTTCTGGGCTCAAGTGATCCTCTTGCGTTAGCCTTTCAAGTAGCTGGGACTACAGGCATGTGCCACCATGCCTGTCTAATTTTTCTGTTTTTTGTAGAGACGAGATCTCACTATGTTGCTCAGGCTGGTCTTGAACTCCAGGCCTCAAGAGATCTTCCTGCCTTGGCCTCTCAAAGTGCTTGCCTCTCAAAAGTGCATGAACCACTGTGTCTGTCCTATTTTCTTATTTTAAAATTAATAAATACTTGTTATAAGAAATGAAGCCTTATGCAGTTAAATAAAATGGAAAGCGAAGGTCTCCTCTGTGTAACCGTACACAATGTTTTCAAACTTAATTTTTCAGTCAGTGATGGTATGTCTTAGAAGCTCTCCATTTCAGCACATATAATCTGTTTTATTTCTGAAATGGCTTTATTAGGATTCCATTGTATATATTATTTAATTAGTTTTATATTAACTCTTATGTATGTGTTTAAATCTTAATAACTTTAAAAATAATTTGTTTTTTCTTATTATGGCAAACTTTTTTAAAAGCGTGGTCCTCAGATGCCTTTGATATTCCTCTACGTGGTTGATACTTGCATGGAAGATGAAGATTTACAAGCCTTAAAAGAATCCATGCAGATGTCATTAAGTCTTTTACCACCTACAGCTTTGGTTGGACTTATTACTTTTGGGAGAATGGTGCAGGTTCATGAACTTGGATGTGAAGGCATTTCAAAAAGCTATGTCTTCAGAGGAACAAAAGATCTGTCTGCCAAACAACTGCAGGTAAACAAGAGTGGTAGTTTCAGCCTATCTGTTAACATCGCTCTATATATGTTGATAAATATCTCCTGGATTTATGTTTCTAGATAATATTTTTATTATGAATGACTAATATAATTGCATTATAACAAAGGCTTTCATTTTAGTGTTGGCATCGGTTTTCTTTTGTGTGCCTTAAATTGTTATCATACAGATTGAAGACCCTTTTAACTATATCTTTAAAATTTAAAGTGAAACTGAAGCTATTTTACTAGAGATTTAAAGAGCTTATAGAGAATCATGGTGAAGGCTAAGAGAGAGCAACCATAGAATATTAACCTTTGTTTCTTGACATCTCACTTAGGAACCAAATACTTTTTTTTTTGAGCTAGAGCCTTGCTCTGTTGCCTCGGCTAGAGTGCCGTGGCATCAGGCTAGCTCACCGCAACCTCAAATTCCTGGCCTCAAGCAATCCTTCCATCTAGGCCTCCCAAAGTGCTAGGTTACAAGGGTGAGCCACTGTGCCCAGCTTCTTAAATCCTTCTAGTTATATGATCTTGGGTCGATCTCTTTGCTGATTTTCTTATCCTTCATGAAAAGGGATGAACAATACCTATTATGCCAGATTGTTATTGGTACTCAAGGGAATAAAAAGTGAGAATTCTCAATATACTGTAAACCCTTATAAGGCTTTATAGCAAAACAGATTAAAATCTTGCTTTGTTACTTACGAGTTGTATAACCTTAGGCAAATTACTTAGTCTTTCTGATTGTTAATTTTCATTTGTAAAGTAGAAATTAAGAAATCTACTTTATTATGATTTTTGAGGAAATATTATATATAAAGAATTTAACCCAGAATCTTGCACATAGTAAATCCTTAGTAAAAAGTTGCTGTTCCTGGAAGGAACTAGGAAATACTGCAGGAATAGTTCAGTAATTTTATCTTTGTAGATCTTTAGGCTCTCTGATTTTTCTGTTACATGCTTATACTTTATTACTTTATGATTAAGCATTTATAGGTTCAAGAAAACTTTGGTACAGTAACATTATTTTCATATGACTAGAGATGAATTATGCACATGTCTGAAATTCAATACAAAGCTGGCAATTTGGTTAGGCATTAAGTTAAAAAATTAAGTGGCCAGGTGCAGTGGCTCACACCTGTAATCCTAGCACTCTGGGAGGCCGAGGAGGGCGGATTGTTTGAGCTCAGGAGTGCGAAACCAGCCTGAACAAGAGCGAGACCCCGTCTCTACTAAAAATAGAAAGAAATTAATCGGACAACTAAAAATATATAGAAAAAAATTAGCCGGGCATGGTGGCCCATGCCTGTAGTCCCAGCTACTCGGGAGACTGAGGCAGGAGGATTGCTTGAGCCCAGGAGTCTGAGGTTGCTGTGAGCTAGGCTGATGCCACGGCACTCTAGCCAGGGCAACAGAGTGAGACTCTGTCTCAGAAAAAAAAAAAAAATTAAGAAGTATACACATATAAGGTATATGTACCTTGTAACACCATTTATGCGATTCCATGTACCTCTCCTTTATCACACTTATTACAGTTGCAGTTTTACATTTATTTAATGATTTAATTAATTCCTTTCTGTTTCCAGATTTTTTTTTTTTTTTTTTTTTTTAAGGCAGAATCTCACTCGCTTGCCCCTGGGGTGAGTGCCGTGGCGTCAGCCTAGCTTACAGCAACCTCAGACTCCTGGGCTTAAGCGATCGTCCTGCCTCAGCCTCCCGAGAAGCTGGGACTACAGGCATGTGCCATCATGCCCAGCCAATTTTTTCTATACATATATTTTTAGTTGTCCAAATAATTTCTTTCTACTTTTAGTAGAGACGGGGTCTCACTCTTGCTCAGGCTGGTCTCGAACTCCTGACCTTGAGCCTCCTGACCTTGAGCAATCCACTTGCCTCGGCCTCCCGGAGTGCTAGGATTACAGGCATGAGCCACCGCGCCCTGCCCTTTTTTTTTCTTATTTATTTTTTTTTCTTCTTCTTTTTTTTTTTTTTAATGGCTTGCCCCTTCATGGTTCTCACATGGGAGGGCAAGCCAATATTCTTGACGTATAGTAGGTGCTTAAGATATGGTTTGCTGAAAGGGATGAATGAATATAAATTAAGAAGTATGGGGCCAGGCGCAGTGATTTACACCTATAATCCTAGCGCTCTGGGAGGCCTAGGTGGGAGGATCAATTAAGATCAAGACCAGCCTGAGCAAGAACGAGACCCTGTCTCTACCAAAAAAAAAAAAATTAGCCAGTCATGCTGGCATACTCCTGTAGTCCCAGTTACGGGGATGGGGTGGGGGGCGGAGGATGCTGAGGCAGGAAGATCGCTTTAGCCCAGGGGTTTGAGGTTGCAGTGACCTATGATGATGCCACTTTGCTCTGCCCAGAGCGAGACAGCAAGACTCTGGGGGAAAAAAAAAATATGGGCATTTAAATTATACAGTAACTTATTTTGACTATTAATGACAGAGAAAGTGTTTCTGAGCTAGTATTCCTCTTTGCTTACATAAGACCTTATACTTTGCTTTCTCATAATGCTTATTTTACTGTATTGTTATTATTTTCCTGATAATCTTTCCACTAGACTATTTTCTTTCTGAGGAAAGGAACCTTGTGTTCTCTATTTTTATGTTCTTAATGTCTAGTATAGCACCTTATACGTGGTAAATAGTTGATAAATCTTTGTAGAAATAATTAAATGGGTGTCACCCAAATAATGTCTTTACAGGAAATGCTGGGACTCTCTAAAGTACCGGTTACTCAGGCAACACGTGGTCCTCAGGTACAGCAGCCACCTCCTTCCAATAGGTAATAATTAAATATGAGAAAGAGAATTTGACAATTCATGCAGATATTTTAAGCATCCTATACCCTTAACTTGAATATAGACATTCAGTGATAGCATATTGTTAAATATTTTTAGGAATATAAATAAATTGCATTAGTGTGCTTTTTAAAGAGTTGAGGAAAAATTACGACACCGAAATGGTTTGTTTTTCATCATTACAATATAAGGAGTTACTTAATTTTGATATATTCCTGATTTTCTGTTTTTAAATTCAGAAAAACTTAATTTTTGTGGTTTGAGGGCAACCAAGCCAAATAAGGCCTTAAAAGTTTTTTGTCTTCTTACCCTTAGAGGTAGCTTTTTCCCCTAAACTACCCCCAGCCCCCCACAAACTTTCTGATCAAAGGTAGTATTAAGAAAATTGAGTTGATGTATCTTCTCATGATATTTCAGTAACCTTAAAATTTACTAGATTAGTAAACAAATATAAAGGCCTAAAGTAATACTTAGTTTGAGTGTTTCACTTATAGCAGTGGTACTCAAAGCGTGTTTCCTGGACCAGCAACATTAATATAACCTGGGACCACATTTGAAATGCAAGTTCTTGGGGCCCCATCCCAGACCCACTAAAATAAACTCTGGAACTGGGACCCAGCAAATCTGTGTTAAGACAAACCCTCCAGCTGATTTTGTTGTATGTGGAAGTTTGGGAATCACTGGTCTATTGTGTATTCAAAGTATTTTTCTCTATTTTTAGGAAAGTGGACAATTTGTTTCTTAAACCCTCACCTACAAACATTTACATACTGCTTTTTACTTAATTTTGTTTTTCAGATTCTTACAGCCAGTACAAAAAATAGACATGAATCTCACAGATCTTCTTGGAGAACTTCAACGAGACCCTTGGCCTGTACCACAGGGAAAGAGACCTTTGCGTTCTTCTGGAGTGGCACTTTCTATAGCTGTAGGACTGCTGGAGGTATGATTGGACACTAGCTTCATGTCCTGGAGATAGTGACAGATCTCACAGATTGAAGGCGTAGTCCCACAAGACTGCCCTTTACTTCAGGTGCCAGTTGCAAGTAGTAGGTTGTTACCAGTATCCCTGACTGACTGGCTATAAATCGGGGGTACCCAGGCCTCCCACCTTGGGTTTGATTAATGTGCTAGCATGGCTCACAGGACTCAGGGAAACACTTTACTTAAATTTATGGGTTTATTATATAGATATTACAGAGAATACAGATGAACAGCCAGATGTTCTGTGTGAAGGCTTTCAGTGGGAACATGGAAGATAAAATAGTTTACTGGGATTTAATGTTTATTTTTTTTACTTATAGATAATTTAAAGTTGGATGTTCTTTGTGTTTTAGTTTTGTGAAAGTGTGTGTGTAGACTTTGATTTGTCTTGTTCTTCATTATTATTTCAATTTTACATGACTGCTATTACTTCACATACCCAAAATGAAAAGAGTATTTTTGTTTGTTAAACTGGTTAAGAAAGTTATGGAAGTAATAGCATGTCTTGTGAAAACATTCAAACAATATGCAAGGGTACAATACAAATGAAAAGTAAAAGGCAGGTTTCCTTGTTCTCCTCCAGATTTGTAATCATATGATTTTTAAAATTATCATCAAAATTTATATCATTTATATTCTGTTCCAAAGCTATAATGTAGCTTTGTATTTTGTCCAATAACTGCTCAATAGAAATTAGAAATAAAATGACATTTCTAATATTACTGTACAAATATTATTAATTATAGAGTAAAGTAGAGTGATTATACACATGGAGAAGGATACTTTCATGTATCAAAGTCTTAGGGTACCTTTTAAATTTTTTTCTAGATTTTCTCATTTCCTTAGGATTATACTATTGCCTTTTTATTTCTTATAAATTTTCTGAGTTGTTGCATATCTAAAAATGTTTTTTAAATGTTGCCCTCTAACTTCGTTAGTAGTTTGGATAGCTACAGAATTCTAGGATCAAAGTAATGTTCACTTGGAAATTTCAGACATTTCTCTTTAGTGTTCTAACATACAGTTTATTGATGATAATTTATATAGTCTAGTTCTTTTCTTAAAACTTATTTTTTCCTCTGGACATTTTTAGAATTTTTCTTTAATTGTGGAATTCTGAAATTTCATCAAGCTATGTTTATATTTGATTCTTTTTTCATTAATTTACATGGTTTTGTAGTCCCTTTCATTCTGAAGACTCTTATTATTCTTCAGCTTAATTTATTTTTGTCTTTTTTATTCTATACTCATTAGATTGATGCTGGACCTCTGTATCTCTTTATATCTTATTTTTACCCTCATATTTTTCTTCTTTGCTTCTATTTCTGGGAGATTTGCTCAACTTTATTTTCCATGTCTCTTTTCAGTCTTTCTTTCTTTTTTTTTTTTTTTTGAGACATAGTCTCACTCTGTTGCCCAGGCTAGAGTGCTATGGTGTCAGCCTAGCTCACAGCAACCTCAAACTCCTGGGCTCAGGGATCCTCCTGCCTCAGCCTCCCGAGTAGCTGGGACTACAAGCATGCGCCACCATGCTCGGCTAATTTTTTCTATATATTTTTAGTTGTCTGGCTAATTTATTTCTATGTTTAGTAGAGACAAGGTCTCCCTCTTGCTTTGGCTGGTCTCGAATTCCTGATCTTGAGCGATCTTCCCGCCTCGGCCTCCCAGAGTACAGGCGTGAACCACCACGCCCGGCCCAATCCCTTTTCTTGTTCTTATTTTTTAGCAGGTCATAGCTCTTTATAATTTAGAAATAAAGTCCTTAAAAACAAAGAAACAAATGATTTCACTGGGATGACAATTTTTAAATAAACAATTGTTGATTGCCTACTATGAACTAGGAGAATGGACTAGGCACTCAAAAAAATTAAAAACAAGGTCTCATGTCATTAAGAATCTTACAATCTGTTGGGAAGGCAGTTGCCTAAACAAATACTTTACTACATTAAGATAAATTGCTTTAATGAGGTTGTGTGTCAGGATTACTGGGACCATAGCAGACATGGAGCTTCTAAGCAGACAAGGGAATGAATGCAGAGATGGCTCCAGCAGACATATCTTGTCTAGTGGGAGCGTGCTGGTATGCAGTGTGGGGAGGGATTGGTACAGAGATGGCAGGGATGGTATGTAGCTGGGAGAATGGCATGTGCAGAGGCCCAGCAGCTCTGCAGGACAGGATATACTCAGAGTTAGCACAGTAATTTAGTATGTTTGAAGAACTGGCTTTGAGGTGGGGTACACAAGGAGATTGAGACTGGGAAAGAAGACAGAGATGAAGATCATGAAAGGCTTTGCATACTATGGAAAAGGAGTTTATTAGATTTTATCTGAGAGGCACTGGGGAGCCACTGAAGAATTTTGAGCAGAGTATGATCAGATTTTTACTTTTGAAAAATCCACTCTGGTGGAAGGGTGGAAGTTAGAGTGGAGGCAAGAAAGACCAGTGAGGTTGCTTTTATAATATTTAGTTTGGGGGAAAGACAATGAAGGTAAAACTAGTGCAAGTGCAGAGGAGAGGAGATGGACAAGAGAGATTGGTGAGGTACACAGGATTTGGCGATTCATTAGATACGGGGCAAGAAAAATGTTTCTGTCTTGGTCGAAAACTTTTGACATTTATCAAGATAGAGAAGACAGAGGAACAGGTTTTCTGGGGAGGGGGGAAGATTGGGAAGAGGAAAGATGAGTTTGGCTTTGAATGTAATGAATTTGAGATGCTGCTGGAACATTCAGGGTGGGAATGTTGAGTGGAAAAGTGGCTCCACGGGGGTCTGGAGCTCAGCAGAGAGTTATGAGCTCCAGATCTTGGATCGGGAGTTACTGTTGTGGGCAGCTGTGTCAGGGAAGTGTGTGGAACAGGTGAGTATGTGAAAGGGTGGCTGAGTATGTAAGAGTAGAGTGAGTAAGAAGGAGGAGACGAGCAGAGAGATAATGGAGGAGTCCCACACTGCACACATCATGATGGTACAACCCTGAATACTTCAGCTTGCGTCTCCTGAGAACAAGGACATTCTCTTAGATAGCCATGGCATCATTTTTGCACCAAAGAAAATCCACATTACTTCAATAGCATTGTTCAAAATCTTGTCCATACTCAAATTTCCCAAACTGTTCCTTATAGATGGTTTTTAAAAATCTAGGCTCCGGTCAAGGTGCACTACATTTGGCTGTCAGCTCTCTGTAATCTCAGTCTAGAATGTCCCCCAGCCTTCCTCCATTTTCCATGACCTGAGACATTTGAGAGTCCTGGCCAGCTGTCCTACGGGACAGCCTACATTCTGAGTCATAGTTAGATTTAGGCCAGCTACTTCTAGTAGTTGACCAATAAGTGATGTTTTTACCTCCCACTGTATCATATCAGAGAGATTCTAATGTCAGGGGAAAGGACCCTTTTATAGTTAGATTTTTGACTATTATATCAGAAATTGTCCAAATTATTAGATCTGACAATATATGTGTACATATATGTGTGTGTGTGTGTGTGTGTATATATATATATATACACACACACATTTTTTTTGGTGGTCCTAGTTCTCTCATCTTTAAAGTACAGCTTAATGTAAATCAGCTTTGCAGCTATTTATTCAGATAATTTTTTTCTTGGTTTTGTGTTCCTATAGAAACTTGTGTTGCAAATAGCTTATTCTGAGTGAGGCCTGGTCTGGTTCAGTGAAATCCAAAGGCTTCAGTCAATCTGGTTCACTCCCGTGACTACTTTTCTGTCCGACCGACCACTATGCCCTGCAATTCTGAGAGAGAAGCCTGTGTTTAACGGGTGGACAGAGGAGGATTTGCCCACAGAGAAGCAGCAACCAGAGAGAGAGCAGTGAATCAGGAGCAAGGGGTTTACATCAGCCAGGACTCTTTAGGTGGTAAATCATAGAGGTCAAATGCAAGCTGACTGCAGGAAAAAAGGGAATGTATTATAAAGATACGGGGGTAGTCAGATCTGCAGATACAGGCATGTAACTGGAATTTGTGACTAGATCATTATGGGAAATCCAAGAAATGTGTTTCCTTCTCTATTCCAAAATTCTAGGGAAGTCACCTGTTGGTTTTGCTCGGCGAGGCGCCCCCTGGGCTAGTCGACCAGGGTGGGGAGGTGGAGGCATGTAAGTACACACCCCTGGTGGCTGGGGGCTCAGCTGGGTGTTAGGGGCATTTCCTACAGTAGGAGAAATTATTGACCAGGCTTGAGGGGGGTTTATCGCAGCGGTGTCAAGATACTGAGGAAAAGAGTTTCAGGATATGGGATGGGTCACTGTGATATGCAGTAGGAGGCGAAATGAAAGTGAAAAAAATGCCCATTGGGTTTGGCATTTGGGATGTGAATGGTAACTAGCAGCATTAATTTTAGTGGAATGAGGGCGGTGGATTGAAGAAAGAGTAGGAAGAAAGGGGCACAAAGGTCTGTATGCTAGAATTTGCTTTGGAAGGAAGGAGGGATGTCCACTGGCAGCTAAGGTTTAAGGTAGAAGAGATGTTTGCTAAGGCAGGGATTCCTTACCTGGGCTCCAGGGCTCTGGGAATCTATCAATGTCTTAGAAATGGCATGAGAAATTACCTGCTTCTCAAAGAGATTTGTGATCCACAAATATTAAGAACCACTGTGCTAAAGGAATGACGGCAATAGAGGAAGAGGTGAAAGAAATAGGAGAGATGATGGACAGCTTGACCCACCCGTATGGAAGGGGCCAGGGTAGGAGCCAGAAGGTAAGGAGAAGGATTGCCTTTGTTGGGAAGAGGATGGTTTGTTTTTTTCTTCTTCTGAGACTGGGGAAGGATGTGAAATCCTGGGCAGATGCAGACGTGTTTGTGGGTGAGATGGCAGGGAATTGTGAGAGTCATTTCTAACAGATTCTATTGTTTTCTCTTTTGTTTTGTCCATTTTGGCGTGGCATCACAATAGAAGAGCTCTTTCAACAGATAGCTGTTCTCCTTCTTAGGCTTGTCGTTGGCTTTTCTGTTTCCATGATTGCTCCTGACTGATGTGCCTTGTCACTTGTACCATCTATGGCAAGTTATAGCCTGAGCTGTGCTGATCTGGCCCCCTTCCCTGGCCCCCAAGACCTTCTAAAGGTCACTCATTACTCCTTGCAGGTGAAACTGACAGTTATGAACAATTAATTGCATCTTTTCCCTTTCCCTAAAGGTAAGCTGCATTTGGGAACTTTCCCCCAGGTTTGGGACTTTCTGTGTGGGACTCTACTAGGCGAAGAATGAGTCAACAGGCATGATTCAAGACAGTAAGTGCTTCTGTGGGTGGATGTTTATTGGACTTAATTAAATTACAGTGAGCGATCTTTGTTTCTTAAATGACCTTGAGCCAGAAGGCTGGGAAAGGGTGGCCTACAGGCCAGACACTCTGGGTATGGAATCTGAACTTCTCTTTTCCTGGGATGATCTCAGCTCAGTCTTTTATGCTTTTCATGCCTTAATTTTACCATCTGCAAAAACAAATACTATTTTCCACTTATGTTAACTGTGTCTGTTCACATTTCTGAGAGGTACCATGAGAACAGACTGTTTAAGGTATTAACATTAAATAAAGAGCTGGAAACCCTTACAAGCCACTCCTGTGATCTGAATGTTCAAGCTGCAATTGTGGAAGAACCAGTTTCTGGAAGAAAAGCTTATTGGCATTCTTTTGAAAATCTTACTCATGGACAATATTCACAGAGTGCACTGATTTTTTACTTAAAGACATTTTTTGATAGAAAGTCATATTTCCTGCTTTTGATTTTTATAAATCCTAAAAGCTGGAAACCTTTCTGTACCACCGAGATTCCTCTAAAAATAATTTATTAATAATAAATCATCAGTCATTAAGCTATATGGGACTTAGCTGTACTTCTGTTTTTAAATGTTGCATTCGATTTATTCTTTTTAAATTTTTAAAAATTGGGATACAACATACATAACATCAGACTTACCATTCTAACCATTTTAAAGTGTACAGTTCAGTGGCAGTAAGTACATCATATTGTTGTGCAACCATGACCACCATCTGTCTCCAGGATTAGTTGTACTTCTTTAGAAATGAAAGTAAACGATCTGTTTGTTGGCTTCAGTGACTCCATCTGCTGGGGATCTGAGACAAAGTCGGTAGGACGAGCAACTCTTTATTCCTTGGAAGCCTCTTATTTCTGAGGATGGTTCTGAAATGAAATTCAAAGGTATGAAGACAGGAGGCTCCCACAAATGACAGACGTTGTCAGGGTCTATGATAGTTTAGGATTCCTGTTCCAGCTCAGCTTGATGGTCCACACAACTGTCTTTTGCTGGCAAGATGAAGTGGGTTTGATTTGGAAAGGGCAGAGGGGAGTTCCCAGGTTTCTGTAACTTTTGGAGCTACAGAGCTCAGAAGAACTTTGTGTCAGTGGTGCCACAACACCTTATGGCCCAAATTAGCTGGCTTCAGGCACACGGAATCAAAAGGAGGGAGCAGGAAGGTGGCTGTGAGGAACTAAAGCAGCACAAGATCTGTCCTCAGGGAAGAAGGGCACTGTCCCAGCCTGCTCCTTGGAGGGAAGAGATCACACTCACATAGCTGAACTCAGCTTAACATCCTGTTGGTAACATCGCTTTTTTCTCCATGTAGTCTAAGGAATGCAGTCAGGAGGGGGTGGGGTGGCTCAGTTTAAGCATTAGAACTCTGGTGCTCTGCAGCTCTTTCTGCATGATTCAGTCTTCCTCTGGAGTCATGTGAAAGGAAAATATTGTTTCCACAACGATTTGCTCAACACCTGTTCCCGGAAGATCTGCTTGTTCCAAATATGTCTTCATACTCATCTGATTTTGTCAAAGTATGTTGATGACAAGTATTAAAAAGCTCACAATTTACAGCTGCAACAACAGAAAATATTATACTAAGGGCCAAGACAAGCACAGAGAGGATCCAGGAGTCTTCCTGGCTGGATTAAATGTCTCCTTTGGAGGGCCGAGTTGTTTTTTCCTTTGATGTGGGGATACAAGTTTGCCCTATGTATTGGTGGAGGAAAGTTCCTACGGTGTGGTCCAGTGGCTCTCCCAGGGAAGGAAAATGGTTTCCTTCTCATTCGATTAAGGAGGCCTCTGCAAATGAGTTCAAGGTCATGGAGTTTGCATACCTTAGACTTGATGGACATGGTATCACCCTGTTCTCCTTGAGGGCTGCCAGCACAGACTGCTGCTGGGTCACCTCTCTCCTAAGCCAGCCATTCACTACTTCTGTGACATTGTGCTGGATGTGGGCACCCTCCTTCCCATGTCTCAGCTCCACTTTGTAGCATGGGCAGTCTGGTGGTGGAACCAGACCTTGTGACCTTGTTCATCATTCATGTTGATTCATGAGAAACGTGTAAGGAAACATTATACTGGACCCAGATTAGTGAAAGAAAATTTAGAGAGAGCAGCAGATTGGTGAGTGGGTGGATTGGCATGTCTGTCAGTCTGTGTCTGCCCGTCTCTCCCTTCCTCCTTTGTGTCTCTTTCTCTTAATCTCTTGCTTGCTCTCTCACTCATGCACACGTCTGACTTTCTTCAGTCTCTCTCCCTTGCGGTATCTCTCTCTGTGTCTATCTTATGTCTTGTCTGTGAGTCTTGGTATGTCTGTCTGTTTCTACCTTGTTTCTCTGAGCTCCAACTGTGTGCCATGTACTATGCTTAGATGCTGAGTGTCTAAAGACAAATAAAACTCTGTGAATAATAATGGAATGATAGTAACTAGCACTGTTGCTACTTGCTTAGCATTTGTTAAGAATTTATACACATTATTGCATTTAATCCTTGTAACAGCTCTTTGTAGTAGTTACATTACTCATTTCATAGGCAAGGAAATTGCCATCCATACAGGTTTGTAACTTGCCCTAGGTTACGTAGCTTGGAAGCTATTGCTCCCTTAAGCTGGTAACTTGAGTTCTTGGGAACTTGAGGCTTCCAATAGGAATGTTTTATATCAAATTGATTCTGGGTTATTCATTTGTTCCAGGTCTAGAAGCAACGTGCAGCTCTACAGTTTAATTGAGTGTGTATGTGTGTGTGTTTGAGAGGGAGAGACAGAGATAGTAACAGAGAGACTTAGAGACAAAACGAGAAATAAGATAGAGACAGACATACGGAGACACACACAGGCATGAGACCGAGAGAGAGAGACAGAGAGAGAGAGAGAGAGAGAGAGAGAGAAATACAATAGAGACTGACAAAAAGACAGAAACACGAGAGAGAAAAGAAGGGAGAGACAGATGGATACACAGACTGACAGACCTACCAACCAATCCACTAAGTCTCTTGCTCTTTCTCCACTTTCTCTTACTAGTATGGGGGTCCAATATAATGTTTCCTTACATGTTTCTTATGAATCGACATGGATGTGAGCAATGGTGCCAGCTCTGTGTTGTGTGCTATGGGGAATATAGAAGATTAGCAAGAATTTGGCAAGTCTGAAGTACAGAGAAGACTAAATAAAAGTTTTTTTGTTCCTAGCAATAGAACATAGTAGAACCATTATTTAAATGCGTGTTACAATATTTAGTTGATTGAGCGTAGGCTTTGGAGTTGGGCTGATGAAATTCATATCCCAGCTCCTTCACTTACTAGTTGTGTGACTTTAAGAAAGTTACTGAACTCTGAGCCTCAGTTTTCTGATCTGTAAAATGACAATAATAATGATATCTATTTTATGGAGTCTTTGGAAGTTTTTAAAGAAATGATATCTAAAAGTGTTTGACACAATTAACTTCAGTCATTTTTATTTTGTGACCGGTACTGGTAAAGACAATGTAATTTAAAATTAACTGAATAAACTCATCTGCTCTTAAGATGTAGTGGCTGCATTGTCCTACACTTAGAACCCAGATACCTAGTTTCAGGGAGAGCTCTCCTCAGCACAAGCACTATGGTGACCAGAAATCTGCCCTGACACCTACAGTCTGCTTATCAAGTACTCATTATCCTGTCACTGATAATTTCTGAGCCTAGGAAAGCCCTGTTTAGAATTCCACTATGGAATGTGCTCCCTCCCCCGAGTTCTTCCTGTGTAAGATCTATTTTGAATGCTTAATGAAGAGAGAGAAAGAGAGGAGGAGGAAGAAGAGGAGGAGGAGGAGGAAGAAGAGGAGGAGGAGGAGGAGGAAAAGAGGACAGGAAATAGCCAAATCACTTAAGTAAAATTTGCCCTGCAAAGAAGTGGAGTCATTTGGGTCCTACCTTGTCCCAAACCAGGCGTCGCTTCCCAAACACGCCAGACGCTTTCACGAGCTGTGTGCATTTACTGATGTGGTTCTGCCTGCCTAGGACGCCCTTCCCTTCATTTCCTGGACATTTCCACTGTCAAAAGCCCAGGAACTGCTTTGCGTATCTTCCCCAACACCCACGGATAGATCAACACTTCCCTCTTCTGTAGACCCGCAACACTTGGGAAATACCCCTACTGTGGTGGTTATTGCAGTCTGCCTAGTTGGAAGCATGGTGTTTGTCCACTCCGGTAGACTGAGCCCTTGTAGGCTGGCAGTGTCTTCTCTGCTTTGTACTCTCATGGGGGCTGGGGGGACAGAGCCCCTGATGACTCTGGGGAAAAAGACTGAGAGAGCCTTTTGCCATTTGTCATGTTTCAAAGCTTCCTTTCCTTTGCTAAATATTTACTAGGAGAGCCCGGCCAGCGTGGCTTAGGCATTTCCATCCCACAAGGGACTAGACAGGGCATGAAGGTAGATTAGTTTTTATTTTCTATATGGTTTGTATTGTGTCATGAGAATATTTGCTGGCTTCTTACTTTGAAGTGCTTCTGGAAGAGACCAGAGGAAGCCCAATTCTCAAGCCCAAATAAGGTAGGAGAAGTTGTCTTTGGATACCATCACTGTCAATCCTCTTGGATATGACAGGGAAGGTGGGTCACCTCAAGAGGTGGTATTCACCATGCCTGATTACAGATAAACCCTGCATAACCCAGCATTTCCCACATTTATTTGGATGAGAGATTCTTTTCAGGTAACTCCTATTAAAATCTAGTGGGCAAAGGTTGAGAAATGCAGCCTTTAATTATTGGGTGTGGTGCAAGGTCGGTTGAGTGAGGTTGAGCTGTGAGTAGGTTTTCCTTCAGAGAAGTAAAATAGATGGAAATTACATGGCCTTGTTGAGTAGGTTTTTATCTCTACTTAAAATTTTTCTCATTTCCTCAACTTTTTATTATGAAATATTTCAAACATAGAAAAATTGAAAGATTAGTACAATGAACTTCCAGATGTCTTCTGCCCAGCTTTAACAATTGTTGATATTTTGCTGTATTTGCTCTGTCTTCTATATATTCTTTAAACTATTAATAGAAGTTCGATTTAGGTATATGTTTTATTTTTTGTTTTTATAATTTTAATTTTTTCTTAAATAGTTATTTGGCTAATTTCTTTCTATTTATAGTAGAGATGGGGGTCTTGCTCTTGCTCAGGCTGGTCTTGAATTCCTGAGCTCAAGCAATCCTCCCGCCTTGGCCTCACAGAGTGCTAGGATTACAGGCATGAGCCACCGCGCCCAGCCCAGAGTAGGTTTTAAGTATTCTCACCACAAAGAAATAAGTATGTGAGGTAATGCATGTGTTAAGTAGCTCAATTTAGCCATTCCACATGTATACATATTTAAAACATGTTATACACAATAAATATATATAATTTTTATTAATTGATAAATTAAAAAATAAAAATAGCATCTAAAAATATTTAAGAATATACTTATTATTTTGTTTCAGCAACTGTTGTCTAGTTTGTTGTCTCTGCTGATTCCTCTTCATGGTGAATTACTTCTATGTGTGTTTTATTATTACTGTTATTTACTGTAAGTTCATCTTCAGTGGGGATTTCTTATGTCTATGAATCCTTTTTTTTTTCCTTTTTTTTGAGACAGAGTCTCACTCTGTGACCTAGGCTAGAGTGCCATGGCATCAGCCTAGCTTACAGCAACCTCAGACTCCTCCTGGGTTCAAGTGATCCTCTTCCCTCAGCCTCCTGAGTAGCTGGGGCTACAGGTGCATGCCACCACTCCAGGCTAATTTTTCTATTTTTAGTAGAGACGGGGTCTCTCTCTTGCTCAGGCTGGTCTCGAACTCCTGAGCTCAGGCAATCCTCCCACCTCGGCCTCCCAGAGTGCTAGGATTATAGGCATGAGCCATTGCGCCCGGTCTGTATCTATGAATTCTAAGCAGTCTGAATTGAGAAAGACTCTCTCAATGGTGGATTTGTGTTTGTTATTTTTAGGCACTCTGAGGGAATCACCAGTCCAGGAACAATATTTATGTTTATTTCTTGGCTTGGTGATTCCTATGTCACAAGCATACATACATTTAGATATTTAGATTTCAAATCTACATGTGCCTTAGCTTCAACTCCTTCCCACTGTGGGCGCCAGACTTTATCCTTAGTCCTTCTCCTCATCTTTCTTTTCCTGCCTTCCTCCCTGCCTCCCAGTCACATAAAGGCCCTCAACTTTTGCTCTTGTAAGCTCAGTTGAGTATCTTTGTCTGTTTTATGTTGCTATAAAGGAATACCTTGGGACTTTACAAGGAAAAAAGGTTTATTTGGCTCATGATTTTGCTGGCTAGAAGGTTCAAGATAGGACATCTGCCTCTGGTGAGGGCCTCAGGCTGCTTCCACTCGTGGCAGGAGGCAGAAGGAGGGCAGTGTGTGCAGAGATCACATGGCAAGAGAGGAAGCGGGGTTGAGGGGTGGCAAGGTGTCAGCCTCTTTTTAACAATCAGCTCTCTAATAGAGTGTGCACTCACTTACTCCCAAGGGAGGGCACTAATCTATTCATGGAGGATTCACTCCATGACCTCCTATTAGATCCTCCCTTCCAACATTGCTACACTAGGGACTGAACTTCAACATGAGATTTGGTGGGGATGAACATCCACACCATAGCAGTATGTAAGAAAAAAATTTTTTTGGCTATATTTTATCCAACATTTCCAGATATTTTTAGTTGTCATGTTACCAGATCTAGAAGTTTCATCTTCTTCAAGCTTTGAGGAAGAAAATATTTGTAATATGTTTATGTGGACATTAGATGGTAAATGGAAAAATGATTGCATAATATCCATCATTATTAATTTAAGATAGTGAAATATGTTTAGTAATTCTAGTTATCCAGTGTCATCTTTATTGTTCTATTTTAGTAAGGAGAAATAATATAAAAAACAACTTTTATAATTTCTTCTATGGCCTTGTGCCTATGTTTCCCCCAAGAGATCTCAAGTTCTTCCACTGCTGCTAGTTCTTCTAGGGGTACTTTCCAGCCTTGTTTGGTTTATTCCTGTAGCCAGGCTGTGGCCCAGAAACAGATATGTCCTTCGTGCTTCACATCCCTGCAAGATGGAAGAATCATACGGCCTGACGGTGTCACTCTGGACACACTGGGGCAGTGTCACACGGCCCCAGTATGAGCAGGCCTGTTGTTCGGTTGGTTCCTGCTTATAGCACAGGCAGATATGACAATCAAACAACCCAGGAGGGAAAATGGGAGGCCTAAAGGCCCACAGCCCTTAATTCCATAAAATTGATCTCCCCTTCCTCAACTCAGTGCAGACAAGAAGGATAACAAGAAAGCGATGTTGGTTCTGAAGCATTGTAAAAATCTCATATTGGCTTTCCTTTTTCTATGTTTCATAATGTGTGGGTGGCACCTACCTTCTTATATCTAAACCCTGAACCTAACTTTTATTTTCCTTTTTTAGTATTATTTTCTCTGTTCTCTTGGATCATTTTACTTCTGTCACTAGCAATTTCCTTTGCTGATCCTCCTTTTCCTCTTTTCTCTACAAAAGCCAAAGCTATTTTGTGGAGTCTTAAAGGACCCACTATGGGGGTTTGAAACAGCGGTTTTATGCAGCAATAGTAATTTGGGTCAGGTTTGTTCCACTCTGATAGTCTGATCTAATGTTGAGATGGAGCCAGGTGAACCTGGAGAGAAGTATGATTAATATGCCCTTTAGATCAGTGTTTTCCAACCATTTTCCCTCAGGCTTTGTGCCACTAGCTCTAGTCCACATGGAGCATAGACTATGGGTTGCACTTCAGACACCGTGTTGAGAGTTGCCGCTATTCACATATTAGATATCGAAAGAAACCTCTAGATAATGTCAGAGTTAAATCCTCCCATGAGTGTGTTAAGTGCTAATAATTCAATTTTTGGACTGAAGTAGCTCAGTGTGCTTTAAATGGTGCCTGTGAATATTTTGTTGAAGATGTAGAAGTCAGACTTGTGTTCTCATTCCTCTTTGCTTGGTGGTAAATGCACCAATTAGGAATCTTTACTGTGAGTGGCCAAAACCCCCAAGCAAACTGGCTTAAACAAACAAAAAAAGAAAGCAAAAGGAATTCACTGGCTCTTGTAACTTAGAAGTGCACAGGTAGATCAGCTTCAGGTAAGAATTGATTTAGGGCACAAACAATGCTTAAGGGCTGCGCCTCTTGTGTCTGCTTCTCTGTGTTGTCTCCTCTCTGAGGCTCTGTGTTATGGTCCCTGGAACCCTCAAGTTCACATGTTTTTGATATACAGTCTTATGCAGTATGACAGGAAGCATCTTTTTCCCAGGAGCCTAGCACACCTCTCCGCCCCTGAGGAAATTGCTGTGGTCAAGAGAGCGCTTGCTGAGGGCCTGGGGGTGGAGACCATGAAATGGCTGCTGGAGGAAAACTGGGGAACTGGTACCAGAGTTGGGGAAATGGCTGTGAAGAGGCACGAATAAATATGTCCACTTCATAATTTATTATTAGATGGCTGTGGATAAGACAACAATTTTTCTCAGAAATGACTATTGAATATGCTCAAGGCTTTTGGACTATTTGGGACTGCAGAACTTTGTACCACAGTGTCCAGAAGAAAGAATTTGAACCTGAAAAAAAATACAATAGCAGGGATTGCTGGTTACTTTAACCACTAAAAGAATTCCCTGTAGAGCATTTGTTTGTTTATTCAACTATTTACTATGTATCGGTTGCCTACTAAGTACCAGGCACGGGGAGGGCGTTGGCGCCGCAGCAGTGAACAGTGAAAACTAGAGTGGTGGTGTCGGCTCTGAAGTAGGCTGCTCTTCAGCATCGCTTGGGGATTATTTTTAATTTTTAAAAAATTGAGTAGCACATGCAGTGAAGTGCACAAACCTTAAGCATACAGCTCTGAACAACTGAATCACAATCTCTGCGAGATTTTTCCACGTGCATCCTGCTGGGATTCAGGAACTCCATCCACTTAAAAATATAAACTCAGGCATTCAGACTTGGAGAAGAGCTTCAGGAAAAGATTTCCTGCCACCAGAATTGTCCCTATTCTGCCCTGACTGTTGGTGGTCTGTCCTTGCCAAAGGCTTCTCATTAACTACCTGTGTACTTGCCTCAGGGTAGCCTCAAAGTAGGGTTCATTTCCCGGAGGGTATCTTAGCTTCTGTGCCAGGTGCCCTCCACGTTCACAAGGTCATTGCCAGCGCACCAGAGCCATCGCACCAAACCTGTAAGCCTTTCCCAGCACAACGCTTCAGGGAGCACCGGGCAGCCGTCAGAGCAGGTGAAAAGGATTTGGTCTTTTCTGGTCTTCCCAGCTGTTGAAGGAAACCAAAATATGCCACCCCAAAATACACTTCTTTGGCATCTTTCGATCTGGCTATTCACAGGGGCTGCAAACAGAGGCACAGCTTTGAAAAGCTGTCCTTTTGTGGGAGAGATTTGCACGTGTGGAGGAAATCTAGATGAGTGAGGCAAACAGGCTTTCTCTGAGGCGCCCCCCTCACCTGCCTTATAGATGAACTCACAGGAGAAGGAGACTAAAGCAAGGACACTTTTAAAATCTGACAGAGAAACTTTTACCGCAGATTACCATCTATTCTTTCTGAGGGCAGCACCAAGATTACCCGGGAGATTTTTATCCCTTTGCTTGCCACGCTTTCCTGCCCTCCCTCTCCCACACCTGTGCCTCTACTTCTCCCTGAGAAGCCTCAAGCCTGAGGCTTTCAGTAGCCTCAGGACGACGGTGTAAAAACTTCAGTCACCTGGCTCTCCTTTGAGTCTCATGTTTGCAGGACTCCCATATCCTTATGCATGTTAATAAATCTGTATGCTTTTCCCACCGTTAATTTATTGTTAATTCATTTAAATAGATTTGAATCTTCCTGAGGGAAAGTTTGAAATTCCCTACACTGTCAACAAAAGAAAAATTTTAATCACCCTCAAATCTGAGAGATCAGTAAAGTGGCTAGAAGGCCCACTATTCCTTCCTTGCGACTGTGATCTCACTACCTTTGTAGAATGTTTTTTCTTGGCAGCAGTTATCAAAGCGGAAGTCCAGATGGTCATCATGTGAGGTTGTCTGGATGTGGAAAAGTCAATGCTACTTTCAGCGTCTATAATCTATCGGTAGGCAGTTAAGTGGGAAAATTCTCTAGAAAAGAAATTTAAATGTTTTTAATTCTCGAAAGGTTGCTTATGGGAATGATGAGTCCTTTGTTTAACCATAATCTTGTTGTCAGACTTACAAATAAATTGATGGGATAAAGAATGGCTCTCGATTCATTCCAAAATAACCAATTTCAAAAAATAGATAAGCAAAGTTGATTTTTAAATAATAAAAAATACCAACCGCTTTGTTAAAGATATAGATGAAACTCATTCACAATGTACTTTCTAAATGCTGCTATATAAGATTATTTGATTCTGATAAAAAATGAGGCTGGATCGTATTTTTCCTACTTTTATCCACGTAGCTTATACCTGGAGAAATGATCCACTAGGAAATAATCTTTTCAATCCACATTTTCTCTGAATGAAGCAACAGACTCTGGGCTGGTTTTACTCTAGTCGACTTTTTGCAAGGCAGTCAGATTTGAGTTGAGTTAGTGTCCTGGAACAGCCATGAAACCACAAACCCACTTCTCTTCATTTTACCCTGCTTTCTTTTTTAAAAAAAATTTTATTTTTTTCAGAGATGAAGTCTCCACTATGTTGCCCAGGCTGGACTTGAACTTCTGGACTCATGTGATCGTCTTGCCTCAGTCTTCTGAGTATCTGGGACTGTAGCCTGCCTTATTTTCTTGATGGTGCTTGTCACTCTCTGAAATTGTCTGTCTCTTAGGGCCCTTTAATGAATGATGAGTGCATGTTTAAAGCCCTTAGATAGCTTCAGTTGCCTTAGGATTGAGTCCTACCTCCTGTCATAGCACAATCTGACCCTGCTGTTTCTCTGGACTCTCATCCAGTGCCTGTTCCAGCTCCTTGGAACCACATCCAGGTCCCTTCTAATCATGCTCTTTTCTCTGGTTCTCTTTCACATACTGTTCCACATTTCTAGAATATTTCTTTTCTCAGGTGACTCCTTTTCACCCTTGACCCTTTGGGTCTCTGACTGACTGGCCTGAGTAAGGACCTGTTGCTGTGTGCTCCATGAGCTTTCTGAGCTTCCCTCATCACGGGTTTTCTTGCTATTTATTTATGTATTTATTTCTGAGACAGGGTCTTTCTCTGTTGTCTGGGCTAGAGTGTAGAGGTGTGATCATAGCTTACTGCAACCTCAAACTCAAGTGCCTCAGCTTTCTGAGTATAGCTGGGACTACAGGAGCATGCCGCCATGCCTCGATAATTTATTTTATTTTTTGTAGAGTCAGGGTCTCCGTATTGCCCAGGCTGGTCTTGAACTCCTGTCCTCAAGTAATCCTCCTGTCTCGGCCTCCCAAAGTGCTAGGATTACAGGCATGACCCACGACACCTGGCCTTTTGCTATTTGTTATTGCCCATTTATTTGTCCAGATTTCTCCACTAGATGTGTAGTTGGGGGCAGGGGTCTGCTCACTCTCTGGTGTCTCTTCAGAGCCTGGAAGAGAGCCTGGCATATAGGTATTTGTTGAACCAATGAATGAATGACCAAAATACCTGCAAGTAGCTCAGGAGCAATTCCACTTTTGTTATATGATGGTAACACGATGTCTCAGTCTGTTTTATGTTGCTATAAAGGAATATCTGAGGCTGGGTAATTTACAAAGGAAAGAGGTTTATTTGGCTCACAGTTTTGTAGACTGTACAAGAATCGTGGTGCCAGCATCTGCTTCTGGTGAGGGCCTCAGGGAGTTTCAATCAAAGTGGAAGGCGAAGGGGAAGCAGGCGTCACACGGTGAGAGAGGGAGCAAGACAGAGGGTGAGAGGGGCATGCCAGGCTCTTTTTAACAACCAGATCTAACCTGAGCTAATAGAGAACTCACTCATCGCCAGGGGACAGCACTAAGCCATTTATGAGGGATCTGCCCCCATGACCCAAATACCTCTTGCTTCAGCCTCCCGAGTAGCTCGGACTATAGGTGTGTGCCATGATGCCTGGCTAATTTTTCTATTTTTGGTATTTTTCTATTTTTAGTAGAGACAGGGTCTCCCTTTTGCCCAGGCTGCTCTCCAGCTCTTGAGCCTTGGCCTCCCAGAATGCTAGGATTACAGTCGTGGGCCACTGTGCCCAGCCCCAGAAAGGTTTCTTTAGTTTGACCTTCATACTTATTTTTCTTCCAGTCAGGATCTGAATTAGTGAAGAGTATATCAGAAAATTGAGAGTGTTGAAGATTGTAGATTTTTAGTTCATGATTTTTTTTTATTCCATTTGGGGACTGAATTACCTCAGCTAAATTAACAACGACCAAATTTTCATGCGTCTCCTGAACTGGGTTAATTGCTCGTGGGGCTTTAATTTTCATTTCTAGAGCCTTTGAACTGCCAGAGGTTTATTTGGCTGCCAGAGGCAGTTTCAGATGGGGGGCCATCAGTTTTCTGCAGAGGACTACCTTTTAGTTGAAGGGGACTCTTTTGGGCTGGAAGAAGGGAATTCATTTTTTTGGGGGGACAGAATGTGAGGGGGTGGTGCTTTTTCTTGGGGAGAACCGCTGGTTAGGCCTTTGCTGGAGGGCCTCTGGAGTCGTGCTTAATGGTCCCACATGAGTTTTGTGTGATGTTTATCTACAAAAAAGAAATAAACTGAAGTTAGCTAGGTTATATGCAGAACATTCCCCAGTCATTTTCAAACCCTAGGACGAGTAAAGTTTCCCAGGTACCTGTTTCAAGAATGAACTGTTTATAGTCCCAGGAAACTGAAGTCTGGACCCCAAGGGTAGAGTTTGAAGGGACACCTTATTCCTTGGTCATAGGAAGTTTTCTGTGAAAGTGGAATCATCTATTGGATCCAAACCGGAGTCGGAAGTAGGTTAAAGCTCTTGTTCTGGGCCTCGCATTGTTCGCCAATGTAACAATTACCTGGGAGGTTTGGATCCCTTCCGTGCGTGCGCCCTCCACTACTCACGTGTCAACAGTTAATGAGCTGCTGCTTGAGATTCTCAAAGTGTGATGCTTCGGGGTGTGGGTGGGACCCACAAATCTGTTCTCTAACAATTCCCCCAGTGGTTGTTAAAGCAAAACGTTGAGAGGACAGAAAGGAAACCTCACCTTCAGGTCACACATCCTCGTTGCTCCTCTCTGGGTGTTCATGTCTGAGAGACAAGAACATCTTTTTAGCAAATCTCTTGTTAAAAGAAAAACTCCAGACAATTTAAACTTAGCAGAATTTATTTGAGCAATGAATGATTCATGAGTTGGGCAGTACTCGGGACCGAAAAGGTTCAGGGAGCTCCTCTCTGCAAAGGGGCAGTGAGTGTTGAGAGACAGAAAACAGAAGAAAGTACAGAAGTAGCTTGATTGGTTACAGCTGAGCAGTGGCCGTATTTGGCTATGGTGGGTTCACCTGGCAGCCTGTGAGTGGCGGAAGCTTGGCTGCTTGTGATTGGCTGAAACTCTGCTGTTCTTTAGACTCCTAAATTAGGTTTTCCATTTATGTGCTAAATTAGGTTGCAGTTCATTACCTAGGAACTCAAAGTACAGAGATAGCTTCAGGCCCGTGGCCTGCTTATTCAACTCTCATGATACACTCTTTTGTGTGAATATGCGTTTAATATCCTTTTGGTCAAGGACATGAAGCAAAGCCGCAAAGGGTGCAGCTTTTCAGGACCTGAAAAACAAGTCGTGTTAAAACAGGTGAGGCTCCCCCATTAGCGTGTATAAAATTTCTCATCCCTGACTCCCCTTCCCTCCTGCCATCTGCCTAGGCAGTGCGATGTGTAGCTGCGGTGCCCGCTGGGCAGGTGAGGGAAGAAGGGGCAGTTTATGAAGCCCTGTGTTTGCACACTCTGAGAGCATGGGCCCAGCCGCGGTGCCCTTGAGGGCTGAGGTCTGAGCGGGTCCCAGCGGTCTGTTTCTATTATAATTCTGGAGTCTCCTGCTGCTCTCTGCTGCCCCCTGCGGGAATATTCTCACACTGTCACTCCGGGTCCACTCTAAGAAGACGAATCAGTTCGCGGTGTAACGAACCAGGGGCTGGGCGTGAAGAATTTCATTGAATAGATTTACATACAGAGAGAAATACACAAGGTACATAGAAACTCAATGGAAAAATCTATGCACTCCAGCCTCTTCATCGGAAGTTTTAATTCTAGCTATAGCACCCCCACAAGTGATTGTCTCTGTTCCTTGTGGCCTGGCTTCCAGATCTCATCTCAAACTTGTCATTCTGCTTAGTAATAAAACATCTCGTCAGTTCCTCGCTGAAATCAAGTCTATCCTATTTCTCAGATTTGTTAGTTTAGAAGTAAACTAATCAAGGTAAGAAGCTTAAACACGAGTTGTCCTTGGTGAATCCTTAGTGTTTCCTTTTCTAAAAGCTGGCATAGTGTACTGGTGAAGAATGTGAACTCCGGAGTCAGGACAGTCTCAGCTCCACCACTGAGAATGAGAGTAGTGCCTACCTCAGGTTATGAGGACGGAATGAGATGATGTATGTAAAACACTTTGTATAGTGCTTATCACAGGACCCAATGAACATTCGCTGTTTTGTTACTTTTTCTAAGTTCTCACAATTATTCATTGGATAGTTTGTTCTAGACTCTTACCTGGAATGGTCACCAAGTCCTGTACTTTGCTGACTACATTCTTCATGATTTCTCAAGTGGTGATATTCTGTGGGAAACAGCAGACATCGCCTTGACCCAGTTGGGGTCACAATGGGAAACAGGGAAAAAGCAGGCTCAGACCCCATCGTGCCAGGGGTTAAAAGCGAAGGTACCTTTTGGCAGATCACACATGTCCTGCGTAAAAGCAAAACCTGCTGTGCTTCCAGTATGTCCAAACGCTTCACTATAACAGTCAAAAACATAAAAACTTTGCACCCTGAGATAAATCAGAAGTATCAGGGTCACCCAGCCTGGTTTGGTCCCTCGAATAATAAGATGTGAATATTTCCTGTAAACTTGGGCTTCTGAAAAAAAAAAAAAACTGTCCCCAGTTTTTGTTCCATTGATGTCTGGACTTGTGGCAAGAGCTTTGTGAATGTAACAGTCATGTGAGTAAGTTGCTGCTTTCTCACCAGGAACAGACTAATGCAAACTTTGTAACTTTGGTAATATTGCATATATTTTGAGTACTTGTTATTTTATTTTTTTTATTTGGCCAGCCAGTTCTTAAGTCTGATTCCTTTGTTCTCTTTAAAGGTGAACTTTTCTTTCCTTTTCTAAATGCTGTTTTCCCTGTGTATTCCTTTGATACCTGTTGTGCCTGGGTCATGCTAAAGTACAAAATCTCAAAAGATGTCCTCTCTGGACCTCTTTGTTATTAGGTAAAGATTTTTATAAAATTAATTTTGAAATACTTTTAGACTCATGAGAAGTGGTGAAAATAGTGTAGCAAGTTCCCATATACCCTTTATTCAGCTTCCCCTCATGACAGCATCTTAAATAACCCTAGTACATCATCAAACCAGGAAACTAACATTGGTATTAACTGAAGTACAGACTTTATTCAGATTTCGCCAGTTTTATTGTGCACTGTTTATCTTGTGTGTGTGCACAGCTCTGGGAAATTTTATCACATGCATAATTCGTAGATTTGTGTCCAGGAGTCCCCAACCTTTTTGGCACCAGGGACTGTTTTCGTGGAAGATAGTTTTTCCATGGACTGGGGTTGGGGTGGGGGGAGTGAGGTGGGGATAGTTTTGGGATGATTCGAGCAAACTGCATTTCTTGTATACTTTATTTCTATTATTATTACATTGCAATATATAACGAAATAATTGTACAACTCACATAGGTTGGGGACCCCTGGTGTAAACACTATCACATCCAAGATACAAACTATTGCATCACCCAAAGAAATTCTGTAATGTTACCACTTTATAGTCACACCTTCTCCCTAACCTAACCCCTAACAACCACTGATCTGTTCATCACCATAATTTTGTCATTTGAAGAATGTTATATAAATGGGATCATACTATATGCAAACTTTTTTTTTTTTTGAGAGAGGGTCTCTCTCTCTCTCTCTCTCTCTCTCTCTCTCTGTCTCTCTCTGTCTCTCTCTGTCTCTGTCTCCCAGGCTGGAATGCTCACTGTAACCTTGAACTCCTGGGCTCATGTGATCCTCCTGCCTCCGCCTCCTGAGTAGCTAGGACTATAGGCATGCACCACTGCACCCAGCTAATTTTTTAGTTTTTTTTGTTGACTATGCTGGTCTTGAACTCCTGGCCTCAAGTAATCCTCCTACCTTGGCTTCCCAAAGTGCTGGGATTAAAAGCATGAGCTATCACACCCAGCCAGTATGTAAACTTTTGAGATTGGTTTTTTCCACTTAAAATAATGCATTTGAGATCCACCCAAGCTGTCCATATCAATGTTTCTTTTTGTTGCTGAGTAGTATTCCAGTGCATGATGTACTGTGGTTTATTTCTCCATTCACCTGTTGAAAGATATCTGAGTTGTTTCCAGTGTTCGGCTATTACAAATAAAGCTGTTATGAACATATATTTACAGTTTCTTTGTGTGAATTTAAGTTTTATTTTTCTAGGTTTCTGGGTGACCATCTTATGTTATAAATTGTGTTTGCAGTTATATTTATAAAATTGTTGGTATTAAGTTGTGTTTCTTGGATTGGCCTGAGTGAATGAGGAAAGAACAGAGGTAATGTAATATATAAGTGATGCATTTAGGACAAGTAAAGTCAATAATATTATGGCATTTGATGCTAATGGTGATTTGACAATGCTTCAAATAGAGGCAACTGGTAAGAGAATGGAGCCATCACAAAACACATGGTAGTATAAATCTGCCAAACTCAAAAGCATTTATGTGGAAGCGTCAGTTCCATAGTCATGTTATGAAGAGAATAGTGATTTTGTTCCAGCACAAAAACATCATCTACCTCATTATATTAAAACAATTGTTCATTTGGATTTTTATTGGTTTTATAGTTTTATTTTTATTTCATTTATAAATTTGTTTTAATTTTATGGCTGTGGGCCAGCACATAATCAGTTTCACTACTCAATAAAACCACTGCAGTGTATGGGATTCAGTAGCGGTGGTGGGACCGAATAAAGGCAAGATAGAATGCAAATACACTGTATTAAAAAAGCCATAAGAATGGGGATTTACAGCATGTTTTGTGTTTGTATGTATTAATATAGTTAGCATATTGGATCAAAGAGAGGGAAAACTAAAGGTGCTTCAACAAAAATAGAAGGTCTGTCTACTTCTTTCCTAACTGTCTGAGCTGGGAGGGGGTCCAGTGGTGTAGGGTCATCCAGAGACTCGATTCCTTCCAGTTTGTTGCTCTCCCTTCTCCTAGGTCAGTGCTTGTCAAGGGTTAGTGCGAATACAGCTTACCTGGAGATCTTACTTAAATACAGAGCTGGCGTCAGTAGTGGGTCTGGGCGGGCGCCTGAGATCCTCATTTCCACACACTGGCTGATGCTGCTTCCGCTGCTTCACTGACCACGTTTTAGGTAGCGAGGCCCTGAGTGTTGCCTTCATTCATGTGGCTGAAGCAGGTTGCCTCCTCTTCCTGGCTTTCCAGCTGTGGGGAGGAGCACGGAGGAGGTGAAGGGCAAGCAGTTGCTCTGTGAGCACATGACCGCAAGCTGTGTCTGTTCTCTTCACTTACTTCTCACTGGCCAGAACTAGGTCACATGACCACACCCAGTTGCAAGGGAAGTTGCAAAAGGTAGGCTCTGGGTAAACCTTGAGGAATTCTATTAACTAAAAGCAAGATGGGAGAATAAATATTAGGGAATTATTAGCAGTCTCTGCCGAAGTATTTAAGGAGCATTCAAACCAACACAGGGTTTGAGAGAATTTTTTTCCTTTTGAAGAGATTCATACATTACTGATATTTGAGAAACACTAATCTGAAGTATAATCTGAAGTTCCTTTTAAAGAAGTAGTAAGATTAAGCTTGGCCTGTCCTTGGAGAGTCCTTAGTGATTCCTTTCCTTTCCTTTTTTTTTTTTTTTTTTGAGACAGAGTCTCGCTCTGTCACCCTGGCTACAGTGCAGTGGCATGACCATAAGCTCACTGCAACCTTGAACTCCTGGGCTCCAGTGATTCTCCTGCCTCAGCCTCCCGAGTAGCTGGGACTGCAGGTGTGTGCTACCACACCTAGCTAACTTTTTCTGTTTTTAGTAGAGGCAGGGTCTTGTTCTTGTTCAGGCTGGTCTTCAACTTCTGATCTCAAGTGATCCTCCTGCCTTGGCCTCCCAGAGTGCTAGAATTATAGGTGTGAGTCACTGTGTCTGGCCCAGTCCTTTCTTTTCTAAAAGGGGCATAGTGTACTGGTGAAGAATGTGAATTCGAGTCAGGACAGTCTCGGGTCTGCCACTGAGAATGGGAGTAATGCCAACCTTTTGTTTTGAGGATGAAACGAGATGATGTGTGCAAAGCACTTTGCATATGCTTGTATTAGCATTCATACAAGACTTCCTAATCTATACCTTGCCTACCTTTTCGATATCATCTCTTCCCATAAACACCCCCTTGTGTCAACTCTTTTGAATGATTTGCTTTCACCTGAGCAAACATGTTCTCATCCTCCTGTGTCTTTGCACATAGTATTCCTTTTCTCCTTCTCCATCAGTAATTTGTGCCCTAATTAGGGCTAGTTGGCAAAGCTTTTGTATTCCAGGGCATAGAACGTATCCCTTAGCACAGGAAGGAGTTTTGCAAATTCATGGTTTCTACCGAGACCTCTCAGGAGACTACGGATGGATAAGCACAAATGGTGACTGCTCTGGAACCTCTCACTTCTGTTTTATTGATGGGGGCCACTGAGTTCATCCTCACACTTTAAAGCTATAACACTAGATTCCAGACCCGGTCTATCCCCCACTGCAACACACAGAGTAAGGCCCACCTAGTTGGAATGAGTTTTTGCTGTTTAGAGATTGTAGGGTAGACCTAGAAGCTAAGTGGCCTGGATTGTATCTGAAGATGTTATTCACTTATTGGAAGCCTTAAGGTACTCAATTTAACTACCTACCTACAGAATATTAGTTTATTTCTTTGACTTTACTGGAATGTGTAACAGGCTAAGATTTCCCTTTCTTTGAGAATATCCTATAGTTGTCTATAAATCATCAAAATTGAGGGAGTGTGTATATATATGTGTGTGTGTTAGAAGAAATATAAAATTCCTTTTAATGCCTTTTGGTTTCTATTCCCAAGTAGAATGTAATTCTAAACAAATTTTTCCTGATGCATTCATACTTCAAGTGATGTTTCCTTTAGGAAAAAAAACAAAATCAAATCAACAACAAAAATTACCCATAGGGTTTAATAAACTGACTATTTTTCTGTTCTTATTAATTATTTTTCTATGTCTTTTTATGCCCTTTATAACAGAAGCTTATCATTGCATTTTTTGATAATAATATCATTGCTGTTTTACTTATTTTTTGTCTAATTGCCTCCTCGATTTACCTAATAGACTTAATGGGTGAACTAAAAATAATTAGATGAATGAAAATGTAATATCCTACAAATCCTCCACTTCTTCACACAAGGTTGAACTTTTACAAAAATAGGTACCCCTTCTTTCTATTTCATTTCTGAGAATGCTGGCTTCCCTCATTGGATTCGTCTGTGTCAATGCCAGGAGCGTTATCACGGCGAAAGAGATGTAGGTGTAAATGAGGAAACTTCACTGTGCCTTTGTTCAGTCAGTTGGTCAATACTTATTTAGCACTACTGTGACATATTGAGAGTGTAACCCTGGTCCCCAGGGGCTTCTGATTTAAGGCAGACAAAAATAATAGCAAGACAAAAAATAATGTTCAAACTGGGCTACAGGAAATTCTTTTGCTGCCTAGTCCTTGTTCCAGCAGTGTTTGTCCCTTTGTGTTCTAGGACTTCCAAATTTCCCTTCGGCGGCTTTCAGCAGAGTTGTACGTCGCAGCATGAGCTCTGGTGGTGGCAAATCCTTGGGCCGCGGTGTTAGGAGTGTCTCCCTGGTCTTCCTTGTGGAGAGTGGTAGATAAGGAAGGGGCCTGGGAAGGTTCCCTATGCATCCTTTCTGGGGGGTAAGAATGTGGGCTTTAGAGTCAGGCCTGGCTCTGTTGTATAACGTAAGGGTAAGATTTTAGCCTCTCTGAGAGCTGTTTCCCATCTATAAAATGGGGATAACAATACCTGCCTCCTAAGGCAGATGTAACGATTAAATTAAAACATACATGCAAAAATATGTAGAGCAGAGCCTGGCATGAAGTAGGTGCTCATCTTGCTCCTCTCTTATCCTCCCAAACCTCCAGTGGGACCTAGCACTTTCAAAACGGCGCTAGTGTCTCTGGAAAAAGGCTACGCTGTTTGTTAAACTGCTCCAATGGCCCAGTCAATAGACTAAGAGTTATGGTCCCCAGAGTCAATCGACCTATTGTTATTAAATTGCCTTGGCCCTGCTAACTTCTGGAGTTGTCATTTTGCACTGTTATTGATTTACAGTTCTCTTCTTGCTCTTCTCTTGCAGATGTTGTTACTAGTCCAGGGCAGTAGATGGCGCCATTTTACTAAGTATCAATAACTTTTACAAACTGGAAACCTCTTTCCTGCACTAAAAAAACCCAGAGTTCTTGTCATGTGCATTAGCATAGCCATGTATTCCATCACATTAAAGAAATCCCTTTACATTTTTGTGTTTCTTTCATTTGTAATAGGAAGAACGTAATGCTTAGAAATCACCCAGAAGTTCACATATTTGATTTAGTTCCATGGTTTAGGAGAACAGGAAAAACATGAAGTAGATTTAAAGGGAAGCCACAAATTTGATTGAAATTGGAAAATGAAGTGTATGAGGAAAGGTCAAATAAAAGTGGATGGCTTTGTGTTTAAAGAATGGATAGCCAATGTCATGGTGGGCTCTAACAATGAAGTGTTTCTAGGGAAGACGGTAAGCAGCTATTATGCTCCACCGCAGGGAAGAATAGAACAAGAAGGAATGGACTTATATGACCACATGAGAGATGTAAGTTAGTCACAGGGAAGAATTTCTGGAAGCAACAGAGTGTAATATCATAATGAGGAAAATTGTCAAATTTTTCTTTATTGATATTAAAAACAAATGGTTTCAACATAGCCAGATTTGATTATTTGCCATTCTGCAAGAAGATGGAGGAATGTTAATGTTCTATCTCATCATGAAGTCTATTTGAACCGTGGCATGACGTAGGCTAGGATATTGCTCTTGCAGACCAATGGCACAGGCTAGCACCGGATGTGACTTAACAGGATTAGCAGTGTTTCCAAATGTGCCCCATTATTGTATATATCTTTTCATTATATTAGAAATCTATAGGAGTCACAGGCATTTTTTCTTGGTTTCTAAAATATACTCATATTTGGCTAGAGGGAGGAAAACAACGGTAAGTGAAGAGAGAATAACAGACATCTTCCTTGACACTTACATTTTAGACTTCTCTTGTTACTTATCATGTGTTCTCTTAGACTGGTTTTGTTTTGTTTGTTTGCTATTCCTTACTTGCACCTGTTCTGTCTGGTAGATGAATACGGTGATTACATATTCATGATTACAAACCAACTCCACATGAGGGCGCCAAACTCGACTTTCTGCCCAGAGTCACCCAAATTCCCTCTAGTGAGTCTGTGGTGGATTGGTTTCCTTTCTTCCTCTCCTACCCCGCAGAACTGTCAGTCTGCCCCCCGCCCCTACCCCGGGTCCCATCTTCATCCTGGGGGAATGGCATATGACTTTTCGGGTTCTTCAGATTCCTCAGAGAAAATAATACATAGGACACAACTTTCTATTGCTCATAATGACTGCCCCCTGCTGCTTAACTCAGATGTGTTATGCTCACCAAACTATATCTTTCCAAATATCATCTACCAAGAAGGGGCGAGGTGAAGAAATAAAGAGGGTGTTGGTGGTGGAGGATTGGGATGAGGTGGAGAAAACTCAGGTCGGCTGTTTTTTTCCTTGCTGATTATAAATTTAATGCATGCTCATTAGAGAAAATGAGCCTGCAGACCCTAGACCAACACCCGGATTGCAACCTTGTTACAGACCATGATGCAGAGGACTCAGTTAAGTTGTATTTGGATTCCTGATCCACAGAAACTGTTAGATAATGAATATGTATTGTTTTTACAGTAATTTGTTACATAGGCCAATACAGTGCCTTGCCTGGTTTCCTTCCATTACCTGTCTTGCTTCCCCCATTCTCTTATCAGTTTTTCCTGAGACCCTTCCTTAATAAATTACTTGCACATGAATCTTCTCTAAGACACATAGTCCTAGGCAGGAGATTCTAATGACGGGATTCTAAAATTGGATAACTCATCAGCCAGATGGCAACAGGACCATCACTGTAGTATGTGGAGTGTTGTGGGCATATTGTAGCCTTGCAAACATTAGGACTTTCATCTATGATGAATTGGGGTAGGAATATAGGTAGAAGGGGATGTTCTGGTTGATGCACTATCTCTAGTACTTAAAGAATTTGAGGGAAGTGCTAATTAAAAAGAAAGTCAAATTGGCTGATTTTGGGTGCTTACTGATGTATTGAAGAGAGAAAATAACAAGCTCGTTACCAAAATAGAGCATGGTGTGAAAGTCTGAATGCCTCTAATGCAGCAGCCAGAAGGCAGAGCATGCTTAAGATAAGGCTCAGGGTCCGAGTAGAAGAGCAGCAGAACTTCAGAGAAGACTAAATTAGCAGCTTCTCCCACGCTAAAGTCAAGGTCCTGATATGGAAGGTGTAACACCCTGAGACTTGGGGTGGGTGTACTAGAGGACATTGGATCCCCAGATTCCCCCGAGCTCTCTGGGCGTGCAGAAGTGAACCATTTCTTCCTGCTAGAGGATACTAGCACCTACCCTTGTCTGAAGACTATGCAAAGGCTGTGACTGAAGCAGATGCTTTCTGTGCTGTCCTCATAATCTGCTCTCATCTCCCTTCCTGGCCATCGTACTAGTAAGCTGGGTCAAATATTATCATGTTCCAACTGGGAAAGTGCTGGCCCTGCTGAGGGAGAAGAGGTGCTGAGCTGCAGGGCCTGGCTAATAGAAACTGACATAGTAGCCTGGGAAAGATCTTGAGAATGGTGGGCTGGCAGTGTGGGCTACTGTGTGGAGTTAGATAAGGAGACAGTTTGTTAATATGAATATATTCTCCTGTGATTCAGGATTTAATGTTCTGGCAAGGGCTCCTGGAGACAGTCTCAATATTCTGCTAGATGGCTCCTGGAACATTCAAAAAATCGTGGCTCACAGTAAGGGAGGTAGAAAGGCCAGAAATGCCTTGGCATAGCATCAAGCAAGGAATTAACAAGTGAGCATATGTGTCAATTGTGAACTTATTGTTTCTCAGCTTCAAATCTCCCCTTTCTATTTTTCTTTTCTGCTTTGTGATTTTGAAGATAGAGTATGTAATCATTTCTCCTTTGCCATCTGGTACAATATTAGGCTTTACTGATAGACAGTGCTGGAGGGGTACTGCAAAGTGTCAGGAAGGAAGGACCTTCTCTTCTTGGTTTTGGTGTGATTTTTCTTTTTTCCCTCTCTGATGCTGTGGCTGCTGACATGGGCAGAGGCCCACCGGCACTCAGTCCCCTGCGAGTTTCGGTAGTACTCCAGCAGGCTGCTTCCTGTGGGTCAGCTCCAGTTGACCACTGCTGACTTCACTGTCAAGGGTAGGAGGGTGCCTACAGGGTTCTTAGCCAGAGGCCAATTGATCATGGTGTTATTAGGAATTAAAAGGAAATGGGTTGGGCATGGTGGCTCATGCCTGCAATGCTAGCACTTTGTGAGGCTGAGGTGGGAGGATCTCTTGAGGCCAGGAGTCTGAGACCACAATGGTCAATAGTGAGACCTCATCTGTACAAAAAATACAAAAATGATCTGGGCGTGGTGGTGTGTGCTTGTAGTCCCAGCTTCTCTGGAGGCTGAGGCAGGAGGATTGCTTGAGCCCAGGAGTTGGAGGTTGTAGTGAGCTATGATGATGCTACTATACTGGGTGACAGAAGTGAGACCCTGCCTAAAAGAAAAAAAAAAAAAATCTACTAGAATATTACTTCATCTGTCCAGCAGGGGAAGAAAATCCAAAGAACAAAATTCAAGATCTGGTGGCCAATTACTTGATTTGAGTTGCCACAATGGAGAGTCATGGCCATTCATCCATTTTCCACACCTAAGCCAATTCAAAGACTCAGAATCCCTTGTTTGAAGGGTAGCTGCATCCCCTTGGGAAGGACCTTGCAATGTTGCCACAAGTATATACTATCAACCTCCCCTTAAGCCTTCCCCTGTGGGACCTGTGGCCATTTACGAGAGTCACTGTGCACTGAGGAAAAGGCAGTACCTAGGTATTACTGGGCACTGGCTCTGAACTGATGCTACTTCCCAGGAGAGCAAAATGCTACTGTGGCCCCACAGTCAAAGTGGGGGCTCATGATTGTCTCAGGTAATAAATGGAAACTTCAATCAAGTCTAACTGACAGTGGTCCAGTGATTCATGGACACTTCTGTGGTTATTTTTCCAATTCTTGAATGTAATATTGGAATAAATATACTCGTTATTGTCAGAATCCCCACCTGGCCATTATGATAGGCAGGAGAAAGTAGAAGCTTTTGGAATTTCCTCTCCATACCATGACAGTAAATGAGAAGCAATGCTACATCTATTGGTGATAGGCATATTGCCTCCATTAAAGACTTGAAAGATGTGGTGTTGGTAATATCCATCACATTCCCATTTAACTCATCATTTTACTTGTGCAGAGTTTGGATAGATCTTGAAAAATGACTTAATGATATTGTAATTTTTTTTTGAGACAGGGTCTCACTCTGTTGCCTGGACTAGATTGCAGTGGAGTCATCACAGCTTACTGCAACCTCAAACTCCTGGGCTCAAGCCATCCTCCTGCCTCAGCCTCCCAAGTATCTGGGACTACAGGCATGTGCCACCATGCTCAGCTAATTTTTCTATTTTTAGTAGAGATGGGGTCTCACTCTTGCTCAGGCTGGTCTTGAACTCCTGAGCTCAAGCAATCATCCCACCTCGGCCTCCCAAAGTGCTAGGATTACAGGTGTGAGCCACCATGCCCAGCCCAATACTGTAATCTTAATCAGGTGGCGACTTTGACTGTAGCTTCTGTCCCAGATATAGACTCTTTACTGAAACAAATCAATGCAGCCCCTGTCGCTTGATGTAGACCTAGCTAATGCTTTTCTTTCCTTATCAATTTGTAAGAACCATCAGAAGCAGTTTGCTTGTACCTGGAAGGGCCAACAGTACACCTTTACTTTTCTAGGCCCCTGACTGGTAGCCAAACCGTTCTCTACAGTCTAGGAATGCAGGCGTATCTTTTCCTTGGACAACTTTTCTTTTCACACAAAATGGATGACCAAGTATATTCACCAAAATCTTCCCCCCAGTCTTGACGAGGCATGTGGGTGCACTTATGGGAGTGGGCAAAAAGTGTCAGCATATTTTTGTTGCATATTCATCCCCACAAGAGAATATCTGCAGAAGGGACATGGTCAACAAGTTTGTCAGAGGACTTATCCAGTAGATGTCATCCAGCCTTTGTCCCCAGGCACCCAGTGTTAGTACGGGGGGCCTGTAAGTGGAATAGCCATGGTGGCAGAGATAGAGGTTATCATGTGTTGGGTCCCCTTTCACTTATGCTGATCTAGCTATTGCCACTGCTGAATATTTGATGTTTCAGCAGCAGAGACTGGGTCTGAGCCCTCAATACAGTGAATACCTGAGGAGACCAAGCAGAAGTTGATTGTATCAGATCCCTTCCACCCTGGAAAGCGTAACAATTTGTCTTAGTTGGAATGCATCAAAATGTATCTAGGTATGGATCTGCTCCTGCCTTCAGTTCCTCAGCTAGTACCACTATCCAAGGTCTCACAGACTGATTTGCCAGCATGGAATTCCACATATTACCAAGACCAATGTACACTCACTTCATATTTGAGAGGTATGACAATGAACATATGATCCTGGAGTCAATGATCTTTCCTTATATTGCATAGTATGCTGATTGGCTTAAATCCTTGGAATAAATTCTGGAAGGTATGGCTAAAGTGTCACCTTGAAGATGATAATCTGCAAGGTTAGAACACTGTCCTTCAATGTTTAGTATTTCTCTTGAGTCAGTGGCCAGTATGTGGTTTTGTGTAGAGCATGAGTCTGGGTTCCAAGGGGTGGAAGAAGGATTGATCACCAGCAGTCCCAGTGACCTTCTTGGGGAATATATGCTTTTTGTCCTGCAATTTTAGGTTCTGGAGTTCTAGAGGTGCTGGTTCTTAGAGGGGAATACATCAGGATTCTCAGTGAGAGTCCTACTAAACCTAAAACTATGGTTATACCTTGTCATTTCACACCTCTCATGACATTGGTTAGCAGGCTAAAAAAGGCATTATATCATCAGGAGTGAGTGACTTGATTGTTAAGAGGAAGTGGGAACGCATTCTACTAAGTGAAGTATCCCAAGAATGGAAAAACAAGCACCACATGTACTCACCATCAAATTGGTATTGACTGATCAACACATAAGTGCACATATAA
>CAUYSK010016350.1:0-43825 GCA_963575035.1 Avahi laniger | reverse complement strand
CTCCCTTCGAGACTTCACACGCCGGCACTACGCGTCCGTCCTCACTGGACCCCTCGTATCCACAGCCCCACGCTGGGCGCCACTTGTCCCGACCCGCGGAACCAGTTATTCGTGGGTACCTGGGAGGAGGAAGTGGGAAATGGGAAAGGCAAGACACAAGAAATGGAGACAAGACAGGACTCTGATCAAGTCTCGTTTAATGGCGGTAGGGCAGAGGCTTAAATAGGGCAGAAGGAGGAAGGAGTTAGGCGGTACCTTCCAAGGCGGGAGTTACCATGGAGATTTACACGTGCGGCCGCCCAGGGGTTACATCACACTGGGATGGAAACTTACAAGCTCTTTTCGCGGGCTTTTGTAAATGTGCAGGCTTGGTTGGCCATTTTAGGTAATCAGGCAGATCCACATGGCTCACGGCCATCCTGAATAAGTGGCTGCCGGGCCTCATGGCTCCCGACAATGTGGCCCTCCAGATTCCCAACTGCGGCCCCTCGGCCAAATCCAAACTTCACAGAACAAATCCCTTTATTAAAATGATTGTTTTTTGTTTTTTTCTTTACTGATCTTCCTAGAGGTTGGTCAATTTCATTAATTTTCAAATACTTTTATGGGTCTATTTTACTTTCAATGTCTGTTTAATTTCTACCCTTATCTTTAGTATTTTCTTCCTTATACTCCCTTTGAGTTTATTCTACTGTTCCTTTTTCTACTGTTTCCTTTTCTTTTTCTAAATTTATTTTTAATTTTTTTTCTTTGGAATTTTTCTAGCCACCTACTGATTCATTTTTCTAGTTGAACACTTAATATTAATTTTTAGCCTTTCTTCTCTTCTAGTATAAACATTTAAGGTCTAAATTATTTTCTAAAGGCCAATTTAGCTGTCCGCCACAACATTGATAAGTGATATTTTATTACCATTCACTTATAACTGTTTTCTATTTTCTATTATAATGTCTTCTTTGACATCCAGGTTACATAAAAATGTGTTGTCTGATTTCCAAATGTGTAAGGATTTTTAGTTATCTTTGAAAAAACTGTAATTTCATTGTTTGCAATCTCCTATTTCCTTATCGAAGTTTTATCTGTTTAGTTAGACCTCCCCCGTACTATAGTTGTGTTTTTTGTTTTTTTTTAATGCTATCTTGACCCTGTTTTGAGGCCCTGGATGGAGGCCAGTCAGTTCCCCTTTTAAAGCAGCTAAGTCCGAATCCTCATCACTTACCAGGCCCTTGTACTCTGGGGCCACTAGGCATTAGTCCTAGTAGCCCTGGGGCCAGGTACCACACACTAGGGACAGCCCCTTCGTTCTGAACGCACAAAGTGATTCAAATTAGCCAATCGACAGAAAGCCCTTGAAACCTAGCTAACCTCATGAGCTTGCCATACATAATCTGTCCCTATAGCTCCGGCTTATTGTTACCTCGTACCTGGGTACAATCCCTGTGTGGCCCTGACTGGCAGGCTTCTCTCATTTCGAGCTGTAGATAACAGGTTTGACACAAAACCTTGAACGTTTAACCACCACAGCTCTGCAGCTGAGTCTTATGGTGCTCCTGGGAAGGTTTGGGGAGTTGATGGCTTCCGATTTTAATATGCTGGTCCCTATAGTTTGGTGTGGCACGTGTGACCTGGGGAATGGACCTTGATGTCTTTGGCTTTGAAATAAGGTTTTGTACACCAGGGGGCGCTGTAGTCTCATGTTACGATTTCTTCCTTGGCGGCCTGTGCTGTGTGCCGCCAGGGTTTGGGGTAGGCTTCGCGCTGAGTCTTTTTTGTTACTCCTCTCTGCTCAGGTTTCAGAAATTAAGCCCAATGGAACATGGTGTCCATGAAAATGTCAGGAGCGCGGGTGTAGCCCTGACAGTGTCTCTGTTCCCTTTAGCACGCCACTTTCACTCTCTCTGTTCCTGTCTCCATCTATGAAATGGGCATCATTGAAAAATTGATCCTTTTTGAGAGGGTGAGATCTTTTTTGGGGGGATGTTTAGTTTTGAAATCCTTACAGAAAAGAAACCTATTTGGTGTTTCTCCAGAACAGTAATGTTGTTACTTTGCCAACCTGAAGACTAACTTTCTCCAGGGCAGTAGTAACATCTGCAATTTGGAAACCTGAAACTTGTGTTTAATATGAACACTGATTTGAGCATTGAGTGTGACCTACCAAGTCTAAATTAAAATATTTCCTGGGGTCAGGCACAGTGGCTCACACCTGTAATCCTAGCACTTTGGTAGGCCAAGGCAGGAGGATTGCTTGAGGCCAGGAGTTCAAGACCAGCCTGAGCAACATAGCAAGACACAGTTTCTACAAAAAACAGAAAAATTAGCTGGATGTGGTGACACATGCCTATAGTCCCAGCTACTCAGGAGGCTGAGCCAGGAGGATAGCTTAAGCCCAGGAGTTTGAGGTTGCAGTGAGCTATGATGACACCACTGCACTCTAGCCAAGGCAACAGAGCAAAATCCTGTCTCCATTAAAAAAAAAAAGAAAAGAAAAAAATTTCTTGGGATCCCAGTAATGACTAAGGGCAACATGCCGGGCTCAGCTATTTCAAGAAAGGAAGCTATTCTTGTGTATTTTATTCACCCTACTAATTTTCACTGCTAGGGCCACTGTTGAACACCTGTATGTACCAGGCATTATGCGAAGCGCTTTACAAACATTAGCTCATTTAATTCTCTCACATCCTCATGTATCATCACTTCCTTTTCTAGATAAGAAAATTGAGGTTCACACAGCTAGTAAGTGGTGACACTGAGATCCAAACCCAGACCAAAGCGAGTGCTTTCAGCCAACACAGACACTGGGGCTCACACTTCCTCATTCATGGAACCAGGGTGTTTGTCACATGGCCAGGTTCAGTCAAGGAGCACTAAGTGGCTTTCAAGGGATCATCTACAGACCCACATTGACCAACGATCACTTATGATGATTCGCACCTCTAGATGGCGTATGTTCTAGAACCTTAACAGCCCTGTCCCAGGGAGTCTGGGAGACTTAGGTGATGAATTTAGATGAACTTGCCCGGGCCTGGCCAGGGCATGGGCTTTCACACCCTTCACACTGTGCCCCCCAGCTCTCTAACTTGCCCCTCTAAGTCCATAATTCCATGGTAGAACCTTCTTCGGGCTCTGTGTTTCTGAAAATACATTCATTTTATAAATTACCCTGCATAATGGGCATAGATTAGCTGGTCAAATACACCTAGAACATTTTCATTGCACATCTGTCTTCCAGAGGCTCGAGATGATATTAGCACTGGAAAGCCCCCCACAAGCACTGCAGTCAGGAGCTGTGTCTCACCTGCGCCCCGCCCATCATGCCTCGACTTATCTGATCACAGGTCCCGGTTTCTCTTTTGCAGAATTTCAATTAATGTGAACCTGCCTCCACAAGTCACACGCGGGGAACACTGCTCTGGCTCAGGGTTTCTCAACCTCAGCACCGTTGACATTCTGGGCCTGATAGCTCCTTTTGTTGAGGGGTCCTGTGGATTGTAGAATTTTAGCAGCATTCCTGCACTCTACCCATGAGAAGCCAGTAATAACTCCCTCCCACCCCAAACTAGAATGTTCCCAGACATCGCTGTATGTCCACTGGGGGGCAGAGCACCCCAGTTGAGGACCACTTCTCTAACTCATGCATTCTCAATTGAGGCTAGATTGCCCACAAGGAGGCAAAACTTGGTTCTTGGAGGGAGAAGAATATTCTTACTCTTTTTATGTATAAAGCACGGATATACACATGCTATTAAACAGACACACAGTATGTCTGTGTGTTAAAATTTTATAAAGTGTTAAGAAAAAAAAGTCTCAAAAGACTCCTTGAGGAGAGGGTGATCATGAAAAGAAGGGTTGACTGACACTGTTCTAGCACAATTTTTTAGTTCCTATTTAGGCAAATTCCTCAGCAAGAATGAGGCTGGTCTGAGTGCAGTGGTGTTTACAACTAATTGATCACAACCAGTTCCAGATTCCTTTGTTCCTTCTCTACTCCCACTGCTTCGCGTGCCTAGCCTTAGAAATAAAATAAAAAAGAATGACATTTGTGGCTCCTTTAAGCTGAACCAAAGAGCTAAGCAACAGCAGACACATGGGGGAAAATATCTGGCAGCTGGCAAAAGGCTGAGGATATGAGACTTAGGGCTCATGGCAGCCCCTCAGCTCTGACTGCGACCTAAACCCAGAGACCCAGACCACTGTCAGCGAGGCTGCACAATTTCCAAGCAGAAGGGGTGAGGGTGAGAGGTCTTCCTGTTGCAAAACAGCTTAAAGAAGTTGCATTGTCATGTCGCTTCACACAAGATTGAGGACCTATCAATTAATGAATCAAAGAACGTGGTTGGCTAACACCATCCGAGTCGCTCACAGACACATGCATTGAGACAAATTCTCTCTTGTCTATTCCTGAATATCCCTTTTCCTGAGTATCTCTGGCCTCCCCGCTCACTCTGGCCTGCTCAGGGCCCACTTGTTCGGAGAATATTGCACATCTTGCCACTGCTCATCCATGCAGTGGTCATTGCTACCGCCAGTCAAAAGAAAAAGCCAACAAATAAAATTTTAAAAATTAGAGATTTCTCTTTAAAAACTGACTTCATTTTCTTTCTCAAGCTAGCAAAAAGCAAATCTTCCCGGCTTTCGGTTTTGGGAAATGAATGAGTAAGAGTCACTCATTATCTGCTTCCTACTTCTGTCAAAAAAACCCCACTTGAACTCGGCACAGATGGGTGCAGGAGAGAGCCGGTGCTCACAGGAAGCCACACGCCCTTCAAAGGCACCTGTCCTTCTTAGCGCTGTGCTTCTTGATCAAGCCTGGCGCTGCCTCGCCGACCTTCCTCAGCGCCGTTTTCAGAAAAGCAAGGTAAGCAGGGACGGGCGTTGCACACTGGTTTCCCAGGCTGGTGTGGACTCGGGGAAGCCCGAGCGCGGGCCAGCCGCTGCCCAGCGCGGACACTGCGGCCCCGCACCCGTCTGCGGCTCACAGCCGACACCTGTCTTGCGGCCCCCAACACCCTCTGCTCGTCTGTCCCCACACCTTCCGAGCCTCATCTGGTAGGCGTTCGCATATGTAGGGCTCCCCCTGCACACGTCTAGCCTAAGTCCACATGCCCAAAATAAGCATACTTTTCATCAGAAATACACACTTTTCTGCCTCTTCCTTCTAGCACGACTCCCAGGCCAAGAAACACCACACATACAAGGCCTCCTAGGAGTAATTCCAGACGTTTACCAGCTATGTTTCTTGTTTGCTTGTTCTCCTGATAATCTCCTAACTCCTCTGCCTCGTTTAGTCCCGTGAATTTTCCCTGGTCAGATGGTGGAGAAAGACTAGAATTGTTATACACTGAACAAAGGTTTTTGGAGACCCCGTGCTACAACAGGTCTTCAGCATCCATTTGTAGGAATAAGTTAAAAATCTCTCTCTTGGGAACACACAGTCGGGGTGTTTGGGTATGTGGTGGTGAGCGTGGGGGGACAGAGGGGATGTGAATTACTGAACAATGCGGAAAGGGTTTCAGTAACGACTGTTGCGGTGCCACGAGAGGGGGGGTCTTGAGTCATCCGTTCATCCCTGCATTGCTCGGATACACATACGAGCCTGTGGTTGACTTTAAGAAGGGTTTAACCTCTTCATCTGCCAATTTTTTTTAGTTTTTAAAATTTATTTATATATATATATATATTTTTAAGAGACATGGTCTTGCTCTGTCACCCAGGCTGGAGTGCAGTGGCACAATCACAGCTCACTGTAACCTCAAACTCCTGAGCTCAAGCGAACCTCCTGCCTCGGCCTCCCAGGGTGCAGGGACTGCAGGCGTGTGCCGCCGCACCCGGCCATCTGCCAATTAAGAAAGAAAGAAAGGAAGTTGGTGGAGATGAAAATTTTGTTCCTGGCTACGCTGTGCCTTTTCCAGATTCATCAGGCTCCTTCCCACTCCAATAGGATTCTGTGCATAGAATTGATTTTTATGTCCACTTTGATGAAAAGACCAAAAAGCTTTTTCAAATTTCCCAACTAATGATTGCAACTTTCCGAAAGGCATCGAAAATACATTTGCTGTATTAACATAAAATGGCCCAGGAGCACCAGCCACCTGGAAGGCCGGCCCGTTCCCACCTGAGAGGGTGCTCTAGAGCGGATGCGGCGTGTGGCAGGGCTGTGCTGCGGCCGGCTTGCGCCACTGCCCAAGAACCGACTGGCACACAGACATTTTGTGAGGCAGTTGGTAGCTTGAGATTGGCCGTGGTGGGACAATCTACACCACAGAAACCAGCAAATGCTATAAATCAGAGCTTTGATCTGCCTGCCTCAGAGATCTGATTTACCAGCACATTGCTGGGATTTGGGGCTCAAAGAGCAAATTCTACACACAGCTGTGTGGTCTTCAGAAGTCACTTAACCTCTCTGAATCTTTCATGAGTCATCTACAACAAGACACTGGCGTGGCTTAGAGAACAAGATTTTTGTTGGGTGTTGGGTAGGGACAGGAGCATGGGGACGGGGCTAAAGTCACCAAGCTGTGAACATGTTTTGAGAATGTAAAGTGCAAAGCATGCAGGAGGTTTGCAGTTTTCACATAAAGGCAGGCAGCAAACCTAGTTTCACTCTAACTGAATGAGCTTACCTAAGCAGTTATTGAATTTTTGTAGTTACAATATGAAGGGGAAATGTGTAGACTTTTAATCTCTTTTTTTAATGTCAGAAAGGCCCTGGGTGCAGTACTATTGGGAATATCAACTGATTTTGTCATCCCCGAAAGTGATTTCAGTAAGCCCAAACTACAAAATGTCTTTTAGAAACATCTTTGAAAAACATCTCCTTGAAAAGGGGGTTTTACTGTCCTCACTTTACAAATGAGAGAACTGAAGCTCCCAGCAGAAGGGTAAGAAAATTATGGAGTGGCAGGGCTGGAATCTGAAACAAATCTGTCTGACTGCAAAGGCCAGGATTATTTCATTTGAGGCCCAAAGAGCAAGACCCCTGTGAGGAATCGAGCCCTTTGTCTCGTGAAGGGTGTGTAATAATCCGAGGCAAGACAGTATGCAGCTTGCTCTGTTTAGCACTATTGTGATTTATTTTTGTTCCTACAGAAATCTTGTCTGCTCTTCCCCTCATTAGTTTCTTCTGGTTGGGCCCAGACCTGCCTTGAAGAGGCTGCAGGGTTAAAAAATGGACCCCACGGATGTAGCCGACACCACACTGGATGAAAGCATATACAGCAATTACTACCTCTATGAAAGCATCCCCAAGCCTTGCACCAAAGAAGGCATCAAGGCATTCGGGGAGCTCTTCCTGCCTCCCCTCTACTCCTTGGTCTTTCTGTTTGGTTTGCTTGGAAACTCCACGGTGGTTCTGGTCCTGCTCAAATACAAGCGGCTCAAGTCCATGACTGATGTGTACCTGCTCAATCTTGCCATCTCGGATCTGCTCTTCGTGTTTTCCCTCCCTTTCTGGGGCTACTATGCTGCAGACCAGTGGGTTTTTGGACTAGGCCTGTGCAAGATTATTTCCTGGATGTACTTGGTGGGCTTTTACAGTGGCATATTCTTCATCATGCTCATGAGCATCGATCGGTACCTGGCAATTGTGCATGCAGTGTTTTCCCTGAGAGCGAGGACCTTGACTTACGGGGTCATCACCAGCTTGGCTACGTGGTCAGTGGCTGTGTTTGCCTCCCTTCCTGGCCTTCTGTTCAGCACTTGTTATACGGAGCGCAACCACACCTACTGCAAAACCAAGTACTCTGTCAACTCCACCACATGGAAGGTTCTAAGCTCCCTGGAGATCAACATTCTGGGACTGGCGATACCCTTGGGGGTCATGCTGTTTTGCTACTCCACGATCATCAGGACCTTGCAGCACTGTAAGAACGAGAAGAAGAACCGGGCGGTGAAGATGATCTTCGCCGTGGTGGTTCTCTTCCTCGGCTTCTGGACACCTTACAACATCGTGCTCTTCCTGGAGACCCTGGTGGAGCTGGAAGTCCTCCAGGACTGCGCCTTTGAAAGATACCTGGACTATGCCATCCAGGCCACAGAAACCCTGGCTTTTGTCCACTGCTGCCTTAATCCAGTCATCTACTTCTTTTTGGGGGAGAAATTTCGCAAGTACATCATGCAGCTCTTCAAAACCTGCAGGGGGCCTTTTGTGCTCTGCCAATACTGTGGGCTCCTCCAAATTTACCCTGCCGACACCCCCAGCTCATCTTATACGCAGTCCACTGTGGATCACGATCACGATGCTCTGTAAAAAAGGAAAATGCAAAGCACAGAGTCAATAAGCTTCCCACATGCAGAGCTTACTTAAAATCGTATTTTAGTAAGAGATTCCTGAGCCAGCGTCGGGAGGAAGGCTTATTCACCCTGCAGTCAGCTTTTCTCTCGCAGTGGGCGAGTTCAGCCTGGCAAGGGTCATCTGGACTGAGGCGTCCTTCCTTGCACAGGCTTGCCTGCAGGGATAGGTCAGTCAGAGGAGAATTCTGAGCAGTGTCTCAATGAGTATGTAGATAATATTGCAAGAGAAAGACCATTCCCTTCTAACCTGAACTGATGGCTCCTCCAAAGAGAGTCGCAGTTTGCCTCCCTTCCTGGCATTGACTGACAGAGTAAATTGTTACCTTCTGCTGTGAAAAATGTTTCCTGTAATTAACTTCTGGCTTTTGTAGAACAGCATAGAAAATTTTTATGTGCTGTCCTAGTGTTTTTATAATATATCTGGGGCATATTCTATTCCATGGAGTCAGACGTATGCAGAAACAATTGGTCAAATGATGAATCTAGATCTTGGTTCTTTTATTGTAAAGGTTTATTTGTTAATTTTAATTTTTTTTTTTTTTTGAGACAGAGTCTTGCTCTGTTGCCCAGGCTAGAATGCCGTGGCAAGAGCCTAGCTCACAACAACCTCAAACTTCTGGGCTCAAGTGATCCTCCTGCCTCAGCCTCCCAAGTAGCTGGGACTACAGGCGTGCACCACCACGCCCAGCTAATTTTTTCTATTTTTAATTGTCTGGCTAATTTCTTTTTATTTTTAGTAGAGATGGGGGGTCTCACTCTTGCTCAGGCTGGTCTCGAACTCCTGAGCTCAAGCAATCCTCCCTCCTCAGCCTCCCAGAGTGCTAGGATTACAGGCGTGAGCCACCGCTCCCGGCCTGTTAAAGGTTTATTTGTTAATTGAAGCCAATAGTTTTTGTGCTGATTATAAAGGTAAGGATATGAAGGCATTAGCATGGTCTGATTTCCAAACATGAAATACGAGGCATTCAAAATGCAAACATACTTGTGGAAATTCAAACACAGTTTCATTTGTTTGTGGACTTTTTTTTTTTTTTTTTTTTGGGACAGGGTCTCATTCTGTCACCCAGGCTAGAGTGTAGTGGTGTGAGCATAGCAAACCTCAAACTCCTAGGCACAAGTGCTTCTCCTGCCTCAGCCTCCCAAGTAGCTGGGACTACAGGTGTGCAATACCACACCTGGCTAATTTTTCTATTTTTTGTAGAGACAGGGTCTCACTCAGGCTGATCTCGATCTCCTGGACTGAAGCAATCCTCCCACTTCAGCATCCCAGAGTGCTAGGGTTACAGGCATGAGCCATGGTGCCCAGCCCTATTTTGTTTTAATTATAACAGATGAATATTCAAATTTAAAACATAATACATAGGCCAAGAATACATTTATTTGGAATATTTTGCTTGTTTATAAACAGTGCCTTCAATATAAAAAATAAGGAGAATTAATAAAGTATGACAATACCTCCTTAATCATTTTGAAGCGCATGCCATCAATTGAGGTAAGACTAATCCACTAAAAGTTATTGCTGATGTGGCATGAAAATAGCTGTTAAACAATTATGAAATTCTGAAAAGTGTCATCTCTCTTTTAAAACATCGGCCCTGGTTTTTAACTTTTGGGTGACTCACAATCTTGGTCAGTCATTTCTTATAAGTTATTTCAAGCATTTAATAAATCATTTTATACCATTAAGATAAATTGCTATCCTTACAGCTGTAATTAGAATTAAGCAAAGACTCCAACAAAATCTGGGAGACCTCTAATCCCTCCCAAAACAAAAACCTATCTTGCAAGCTATTTACTGAGTTAACCAGTTTCAAATGCTTCTGTTATGTTTACATGTTATTGCATGCTCTACATTTATAAAGAATGCATTTCCAGAAAATTTACTTTTAGAAAAGCGGTTTTGAAAGGGAAAGTTGATGTCGCCTTTATAGAAAATAAAACAAAATAAACTTGTATATAGCCCCACAGAGCCTCCTTTCCTGATCACGTTTATGTTTGAGCTGATGTGGGTGAGACTCAGAGCTGCCGATGTGCCCGTGACTCCATCACGTGTTGCAGATGCTGAGATCTCCACTCGGGTGGGGGAAGGAGCCGCTATCTGTCGCAGGGCACTCGGAGACAAGGTGGATAAGAAGCTAGGGCTGGGCCAAGTTCCTAGGCAGCATTTCCCTAGAAAACCTCTGCGAGGTGTGCTAGGATCTGCCAAATCCTGGCTCTGTATTCCTCTGTGAGCCTGAGCACATTACTTTCCTCTCTTAGTCTCAGTTTCCTCATCTGTAAACTGGAATATACTTCGGAGTGATTAAGAAAATAAATGATTAATGCAAAGCACCCATGGTCCTAAGTCGTAGATAAAGGGTGGTTTTGGATCTGCCCAATCAGGGGCTACCTCCCTTTTCTTGGTCGAGCTTATAATTTTATTCATTTAATCACAATGAGACAGAAACTTTAGGGCACCAAAAAGACAAAGGCTGGCCAAAGGGATTTCAGTGTCTTTTCATTTCCCATCACATTCAGTACTAAGCAATGAGGAGGTGCAGTTCATACGGCTTCCATCTTTCTGCCTGAGGACGGGGTCTTTCATCGCTCAGAGCTCCCCTTGTTCCAAAGTTGGGGACGGGTGTTCCCTTAGGACAAGAATTTAGAACTCTGCTGACATCCAAACATAACCCTCTCAGAATGCGAAAAACGAAGTTTCTTCCCATTCTGTGACGGAATTATAGAAATCAAGCCAGCATGATTTCCACACAAAGGTGGGTTTCTCTGTAAATTTTCAGACATTAGAGTCATCCCTTCCTTGTTGCAACATGCTTGGCTTCTGGGGAACATAGACTTAGTGTAATTTGCTTAAGAACAATAGCAATGCGTTTGCTTTTGGGGTGATGTCAATGTTTTAGAACTAGATAGAGGTGATGGCTGCACAATGTTGTGAAATGTGCTAAATACCACTGAATTGCACATTTTAAAATGGTTAAATTTATATTATGTGAATTTTATGACAACAACAACAACAAAAAGAGTAATTGGAACTAGCCCAGCCAATATCTAGATTTCCCACAGTAGGCACTCAAATTCTATTCAATAAATAAATTAATTGTATCTGCTTCCTGTGAGCAGGAGCAATACAGGGTGAAGCCAAAGGCTCTTCAGTCCTTCAGGAAGATCTTTTGCAAGAACCTCTCATAACAATTTGGAACCATTTGATGCAATTAATTCCTACGTGTCGAATGCCTGTTTTGTACCAAGCAGAGTGCTCGGTCATGGAGAGGATGGAAGGATAAAGCAGTCAGTTCTGCACTAGTGGAATTTACAATCTGATAAAGGGAAAACACAAACCAAGATTAACTGCAAGCAAGACAAATATGATAATAGAGTCACAAAAAAGATTATTTGGAACTCCAGAGGAAAAAGAAATTGATTCAATTTCAAATTTCCATAATACAATTAGCTTTCAAAGTAGACCTTGTAGGAGAAGCATGATTTTGATGGAAGGAAGGGAAGAAGGACTTTCCAAGCTAATGAAAAAGCGTATGGAAAGGCAAGGGTGGTGTCAGAGAGCGCTGTATGTTCAGGGAGCGGGGAGTAGGGTTTTCAGCAGTTTTGGGAAGTGCAGCCAAGCAGGGAAAGAGGAGACCCAAGCACAATTATCATGAGTCAGCTGCCATCCTTCACTGGGCTCCAGGAGACCATGGGGGCGCAGTGGGGCGCTGTGCACACACCCACCTGCTCAGGGCCGAAGCAGTCACTCTACCAGCTGCAGTTATCACAGGTGTTGGCCGCTGAGGGCTCTCTGCTGACCTCCCTGCAGGAATCGTCTTCCCCGGGGGCAGCTCGTAGTCAGTGACTGGCTACTGAGGGATCCAAGCACTTGCCCCCTTGTTTGGATTTGGGACAACTCTGAAGGGCCATTGCTACTCCAGAGCCCCCATAAGATTAGCTGAGGCCTCTGTTGCAACTGCATCGCAGTTCCACGGTTCCTACTGCCCGATCCTGCCTCCTTCAAGCCCTTGCAGGTGTCCCCATTTAAATCTCTTGCATGCTAATCTCAGAGCCTCACAGCCTTGTTTCCAGGAATCCCAATCTAAAATAGCAGGGGCTTTCCGGTCTCACTGGACACAGGCGAGCACCCGATGTAAACAGAAACTGACCCAGGTGTGGGACAATGAGGCATAGTCTTCGCATCAGGGATGTCCCTTATTCCCTGGCCTCTGACCATCGACCCCACCTGACTCCTGGCTCCCACACCCTCCTTTAGTCAGTCTCTCCTTGGCCCCATAATTCACCTGCCTCAAGCCCTGAGGCATCTTCCCTTACACCACTTTATTGCTGTTATTGTCAGAGCCCCGCTGTACCCTTGGTCATGCCGCAACCGCCTGACGTCCTGGATCCGGCACTGGTCAGTTGACTGTCCGCGCCATCTCCAGCCTTTCTCTGCTCAAATGAACCAGACACAAACTCTACCCTTTTTTTTATTTTATTTTTTTGAGACAGGGTCTCTCGCTCTGTCCCTATCTCTGGCTGGAGTGTAGTGGCATGATCATAGCTCACTGTAGCCTCAAACTGCTGGGCTGAAGTGATCCTCTGGGGTACCTGGGATTATAGGCCATGTTTATGGTCATAATACTTTACTCCTTAAAAGCTTATAATGGCTCCAAATTCCCCTTTCAGAAAATCAGAAAGCCACCAAGTTGGCCAGGTGTGGTGGCTCATACCTATAATCCTAGCACTCTGAGAGGCCAAGGTGGGAGGATTGCTTGAGCTCAGTAGTTTGAGACCAGCCCGAGCAAGAATGAGACCCCATCTCTACTAAAAATAGAAAAAATTAGCTGGATGTGGTGGCGCATGCCTGTAGTCCCAGGTTCTCAGGAGGCTGAGGAAGGAGGATCGCTCGAGCCCAGGAGTTTGAGGTTGCTGTGAGCTAGGCTAACAGCACGGCACTCTACCCAGGGCAACACAGTGATACTGTGCCTCAAAAAATAAAAATAAAAAAAAAAAAAGAAATCCACCAAGTGCCTTCATATATAGAAACTCATTTCAGCCTCTTCCTAAAGTAGTTAAGGTTGATTATATTGCTCCAAGAAATTGAGGTTCAGGGGAAACAATACTCTAATCGTGAATTAGATTAACCCCACCAAAAATATCCACTACCTAATTGCCTAGTAAATGCCTAGTACAAAGCAGTTGCTCAATTATTTTTTACCGAATGAGTAAATTTCCTTATCTCTTAATCGAGTACTGTACACTGGCCATTCAAGTTTCTATTTAACTATGCAAAGTTCACTAGTTCTGTCTCTAAAATCCCCATTGTATTTCTAATAAAACTTTATGTGACTGAGTTCAAAGATCAAATTGTTCCAGAAACAGTGGTGGGCGCTGGGTCAAAAATTACTTCGTTAAGACTTTGGTATGAACATAACTGCAAAAGTCTGTATTTTCACCTTCTCTGGGAAACTGGAAAACAACAGCAAGAAGAATGAATTAAAAACACCACGAACTCCATTTTAATCAAATTTGGAGAGAGATATACTTTTCACACTCTGAACTGTACGGGGGGTCTGCCCGGAGCCGCTGAGAGCAGGCAGAAACTGTGGGGGAAAGAAGGCAGAGAGAGGCTGCAGCAGGAGAGACACCAGAAGCTCCACAGACATTTCCCGAGGGGAAGGCGCGCCGAGTGGTGCGGGAACAGAGATGATCGGGACGTGGGTCCGAAGTCTTCCCAGCTCCAGTTGGATTCAGAGGAGCAGAGGAGGCAGGTTTGCCGAATTTCGAATTTGCAGGAAGCAGTCTGTCTCTGCGGCAGTGGAAGGGAGCCACCGGGCTGTGAAAACAGCTGGCCTGGAAAACTGCCAGCGCTGCCTCCCAGACATGTGCATGTTACACTATTCAAAGATAAACACCGAGAAAAACAACATGATTGACTGTAGTCAAGATAGAAATACTATAGAAATATGATATTTCATTACCATGACAAAATACATCTATCTCTGCTCAAAACGCTGCATGCGGCACTCCAGCTAAAAACAGGAAAGAAGAATGCTTGCTATCACCGCTTCTCCCATCCCAGTACTGACCAGGCCCGACCCTGCTCGGCTTCTGAGATCAGATGAGATCAGGAGTGTTCAGGGTGGTGTGGCCACAGACTGCTATCACCACTTGTATGGGACATCGCACTCGAGGTACTCGCTCCGTGCTATTAGGGGAATAAAGTAGAGGTATAGAAACTGCAGCAGCAGAACATTCTACAAAACACCTGGCCAGTACCCTCCAAAACTGTAAAGTCATCAAAAAACAAGGAAGGTCTGAGAAGTGTCACAGCCAAGAAGAGCCTAAGGAGACAAGACAACTAAATGTGATTAGTTCTGATACAGAAAAAGAACATTAGCTAGAAACTAAGGAAATTTGAATAAAGAATGGACATCAGTGGCCGGGTGCAGTGGCCCAGGTCTGTAATCGTAGCACTCTGGGAGGCCGAGGCAGGAGGATAGCTTGAGCTTAGGAGTTCAAGATCAGCCTGAGCAAGAGTAAGACCCCATCTCTACGAAAAATAGAAAAATTAGCTGGGTGTGGTGGTACACACACCTGTAGTCCCAGCTATTCGGGAGGCTGAGGCAGGAGGATCGCTCGAGCCCAGGAGTCTGAGGTTGCTGTGAGCTGTTAGGCTGACGCCATGGCACTCACTCTAGCCCGGGCAACAGAGCAAGACTCTGTCTCAAAAAAAAAAAAATGGACATTAGTTAATAAAAATGTATCAATAACTGGTTCAGTAAGTATAACAAATGTACTATCCTAATGTGCATTTATGTGACTAATAGGGGAAATTGGATGTGGGGTATATGGGAACTTTCTGTACTATCTTTACCAGTTTTCTGTAAATCTAAAACTGTTCTAAAACATAAAGTTTATTTTAAAAACTAGAAAGGGAAAGGCAAAGTATCTCTAGTTGCAATGATAATCTTGAATAACTGGAAAACCCAAGAGAATCACCTAAAAAACACTTATAATACACAATAAGATAATTAAGCAAGTTAATAGGGGAAAATGTTAATACATCACACTTAATTACATTTACATTTACAAATAACAATCAAAAGATACGGTGGGAAAACAGACCCAGATTATGAAATAGAGTAGAAATAAATCCTAATTAAAATACATATTATCTATACATATATATGAAACAGGTACAAAATATATGGAAAAAAACACTTTAAAACACTATTGCAGTGTTTGCACTAGGCTGCAAAATCCTTGTACAAGAAGGCTCAATGTTATAAAAACACCAATTCTTTTAAGATAAATTATTATTATTATTATTTTGAGACAGAGCCTCACTCTATTGCCCGGCTAGAGTACAGCGGCATCAGCATAGCTCACTGCAATCTCCAACTCCTGGGCTCAAGCAATCCTCCTGCCTCGGGCCTCCCAAGTAGCTGGGACTACAGGCGTGCTCCACCATGTCTGGCTAATATTTTAATTTTTTGTAGAGACGGGGTCTCGCTATTGCCCAGGCTGATCTCAAACTCCTGACTTCAAGCAATCCTCCCATCTCAGCTTTCCAGAGTACTAGGATTACAGGCATGAGCCACTGTGTCCAGCCTCCTTTAAGTTAGATTATTAAGTTGCATGTTATTCTTCAAGACATATCAACTTTTTTTGGTAAGTTACATATGCTAATTTAAAAGTTCATGTAAAAATGAATAAAAAAAAAAGAATAGCCAGGGCCACTTTGAAAAAGAAGAGCAACGAGCAATTATAAATTAATGTGCATGTTAAATTCATTAGCTAATTAAAATATATGGCAATGATGCAGAAAGTCGAGTGGAACAGAATGAGAAATCTAGTATTAGATCAAAATACACATGGGAATTCAGCACATATTAAAGATGGCATGTTACATCAAAGGGGGGAGACGATGAACAATTTATTCAGTAGTGGGCCAAATGGATTGTCATCTGGGGAAAAAAATAAGCTTGATTCATATGTCACACTATACAAGGTTAAATTCTAAACACACAAAAAATTTAAATGTAAGATCTGGAACAATAAAAGTCCTAAAAGAAAACAGGAGAATTTCTTCATAATTTTGGCATGGGGCAAGGCCTTTGTAAAAATAACTCAAAATTCAGAAGCCATAAAGGAAAAGTTTAATAACTTTAACTATGTGAATATAAAAATATACACAACAGAAACATCCCCAAAGGAAAAATGAAAAGACAAATGACAAATAGGGAAATAATTATATGCAACTGAATTTTTTTCTAATTGCTAAGTGGTACATGGATGCTTATTACATTATTCTTGGTACTTTTCTATGTGGTTGAAATGCCTAATAAATAAATTAGTGTATATCTGTACTAAGGAATATGATGCCATTAAAAAGAATAAGCTTCATCTACATACCTACTGCCATGCACAAATGTCCAGGATATATTAAGTGCATTTAAAAATCATGGGAGGATAGGGCCGGGCGCGGTGGCTCACGCCTGTAATCCTAGCACTCTGGGAGGCCGAGGCGGGCGGATTGTTTGAGCTCAGGAGTTCGAGACCAGCCTGAGCAAGAGCGAGACCCCGTCTCTGCTAAAATTAGAAAGAAATTAATTGAACAACCAAAAATATATAGAAAAATTAGCCGGGCATGGTGGCGGATGCCTGTAGTCCCAGCTACTCGGGAGGCTGAGGCAGGAGGATTGCTTGAGCCCAGGAGTTTGAGGTTGCTGTGAGCTAGGATGACGCCACGGCACTCACTCCAGCCCGGGCAACAGAGTGAGACTCTGTCTCAAAAAAAAAAAAAAAAAACATGGGAGGATAAACCCCAAACTCTTAGTTTTATAGAGGGAAGAATTATGCTTTATATTTTCTAGGCTTCTTTATTTCTTTAAACAAACATTCCTCACTTTCATGATCTGCCAAAGCAATAGAGATATTTCCATTTTAGGAAAAAAAAAAGAGGGAGAATTTTGTGATAATGGAGAGCCACACAGAGACATTCTAGAGCACAGGGCTCCCAAGTGAGTTGAGCATGTGGATGTCATCCTGACAAGACACCTGCCCTCAGGGATGTGCCGTGCTTTGAAGAAGACACTGACGTCAGTCCTGGAGATGGGTAGCAGAGTTTACGTTTGAGATGGGTACAAGATAGCACCTTGGAGCCTGCAGAATGTTTGCACTCTTTTGATCACAGGTGAGGTAAACCGAGACCATCACCGGAGGCCAGCAGGCAGGAAGAAGATCTGCACCAAGACCAGACTGTACAGCCTCCTCTCAGTGGTTGCCTTGGTGAGAGGGGTTCCTCCTAATTTTATTGACGTCACAATAAAAACATCACACACAAATAAAGTGAACAATGGTTTGGGTGCAGCATTGTGTGGCCTAGCTGAGCTCCTCTTGGGGGAATGGCTGAGGAGAAGTTTGAGAGAGTTTGTGCAGCGGGCAAAAGGTGAGTTCATGAAGGAATGGCTCTGAGTTGTAAATGTAAGAATGGTCCCTAATCCGAGTCCTTAAGAACTTCTTGAGGGTTGCAGACCTGTTGAGTCTACCACTAAGAAGACTTCCAATGAAGGTACAGTTAGAAGTTCACAGTTTGGGGGTCTTCCATTTTCCAAAACATGTTGAAATACAATAGATAACATATAGTAAGGGAAGTCTGAAAGATGGCTGTGTGAAAAAAACAATTTGGAAAACTGTTTGACAATTCTTTGTAAAGTTAAACGTATACTTACTATATGATCCAAGAATTCTGCACCTAGTTATTGACCTAAGAGAAATGAAAACTTTGGTCCATAAAATGGCCTGTTCTAGAATGTTCGTAATAACGGTGAAAGATGGAATACTTTCCCCCTAAGATCAGGGACAAGACTAGGATGTCTGTTCTTTCATTTCTATTCATACTGTACTGGAAGGTCTTGTCAGGAAAAATAGGCAAGAAAAAGAAAAGGCATCCAGATTTGAAAGGAAAAAGTAAAACTACATCTTTTTGTGCATGACATGATCTTGTATGTAGAAAATTCTAAGGAATTCATCAAAAAACTATTAGAGCTAATAAATGAGTTCAGCAGGTTGCAGAATACAAGATTAACATGCCAAAAATCAATTGCAAAAAGTAATCCAAAAATGAAATTGAGAAAATAATTCTGTTTAAAATAGTATCAAAAAATAAAGTACTTAGGAATAAATTTAACCAATGAAGTACAAAACTTGTACATTAAAAGCTAGAAAACATCACGGAAATAAATTAAAGGAGCTCTAAATAAGTGGAGAGGCAATCCCTGATTATTGATTGGAAGACTTAATATTGTTCAGATGGCAATACTGCACTTTCCAAACTGACCTACAGATTAAGCATAATCCTTATCACAATTCCAGCTGACTTTTTGAAGAAATCGACAGGCTGATCTCATAATTCATATGGAAATAGAAAGTGATCCAGAAGAGCTAAAACAATTTGGAAAAGGAAAAACTAAGTGGGAGGACTCACACTTCCCAATTTCAAAACTTACTACAAAGCTACAGTAATTAAGACAATGTGGTATGACATAAGGATAGACACGTAGACCAAGGGAATAGAATTGAGAGTCCAGAAATAAACCCTCACGTTTATAGTCAGTTGATTTTTGACAAGGGTGCCAAAATAATTCAATGGGGAAAGAATGGTCTTTTTAACAACTCATCTTGGAATAAGTGGATATCCACATGCAAAAGAATGAAGTTGGACCACGACCTCATTTCATACACAAAAATTAACTCAAAACGTATCACATTTTGATTTACAAATTCTTAGAAGAAAATACAGTTATAAGTTTTCATGACCTTGGGTTAGGCAAATTTGTAGAGACAGAAAGTAGATTGGTGGTTGCCTAGGGCTAGGAGCAGAGGAAGATGAGGAGTTACTGCTAATAGATACAACGTTTCTTTTTGGGGTGATGAAAGGTTCTTTTTTTTTTTTTTTTTTTGAGACAGAGTTTCACTCTGTTGCCCTGGCTAGAGTGCCGTGGCATCATCCTAGCTCACAGCAATCTCAAACTCCTGGGCTCAAGCAATCCTCCTGCCTCAGCCTCCCGAGTAGCTGGGACTACAGGCATGCGCCACCATGCCCGGCTAGTTTTTTCTATATATTTTTAGTTGTCCAATTAATTTCTTTCTATTTTTAGTAGAGACAGGATCTCGCTCTTGCTCAGGCTGGTTTCGAACTCCTGAGCTCAAACAATCCACCCGCCTCTGCCTCCCAGAGAGCTAGGATTACAGGCGTGAGCCACCGCGCCCGGCCGAAAGGTTCTTAATTTAAATTGTGGTGATGGTTGCACAACTCTGCAAATAAAAATCATTGACTTGTCTATTTTCAATCAGTAAGGTTTATGGTATGTGAATTATATCTCAATAAAAATATTTGATACAAGGATGTTCATAGCAACTGTATTCATAATAGCCCCAAACTGGAAATAACTCAAATATCCATTAGCAGAATGGACAAAGTTGGTATATTCACACAATGGAATACTATTCGGTAATATAAATGAAGGAATCATTCATATATGTAACAATATGGATATACATCAAAAACATTATGTTGAACAAAAGAAGTCAGACATAAAAGGATACACATTGTATGATTCTATTTACATGAAGTTCTAGAACAGGCAAAACTAATACATGGAGAAAAAAATTCTAAATGCTAACAGTAGTTTTCCTCTGGTGTGTAGTAGAGTGCCAATTGCAATGGAGCACAAGAGAGTATTCTGCGAGATGGAAACTTCCTATCTTATTGAGTGTGGGTAACGTGGGTATACATATCTGTCAAAACTCATTGTACTATCCTAGCACTCTGGGAGGCTGAGGCGGGAGGATCGTTTGAGCTCAGGATTTCGAGACCAGCCTGAGCAAGAGCGAGGCCCTGTCTCTACTAAAAATAGAAAGAAATTGGCTGGACAACTAAAAATATATAGAAAAAATTATCTGGGCATGGTGGCACCTGCCTGTAGTCCCAGCTACTTGGGAGGCTGAGGCAGGAGGATTGCCTGAGCCCAGGAGTTTGAGGTTGCTGTGAACTAGGCTGACGCCACGGCACTCTAGCCTGGGCAACAGAGCGAGACTCTGTCTCAAAAAAATCAAACCAAAACAAAACAAAACTAAAAAAACCCTCATTGTAATATACACTTAAAAATCTGCATGTTTTATGACATGTAAATTACACTGCAATGAAAAATAAATAATATTTCAGAAAAATACAGGATTAAGCATCTCTGAGGACCAGAACTGGAAAACAGAAGCAAACTGTTGAACAAAGCTAAGACCTTAAGTCTTCTGGGTCCTGGGGCCTGAAGTAGCTACCAGGAGCTCAGATCGCGTGGGGTAGCTCTGCTGCAAACAAGACGGAGGGAGGGGCTAGGGCAGGACAGGAGCACTCCACCTCTGAAAGAAGGCTGAAAGAACTGCTGGCTGGCAGCTGTAGGCCTCATTAGCATATTTAGATAAACACAAATTCACAACTAAGATTTGGATCAACCCCAAGCCCATCGCTCCACGATTGGAACTGTAACACCCCCAAGCCTTTAGAGGACTTGAGGTCCAAACCACCAGCAGAGGACCTGGTTCCGCATTGCGACTCCAGGTTGCTAACTGAAGGAGTCCAAAGTCAGGTTCCCTAGAAGCAGAACCTGAGACAGGGATTCTAGCGAAAGTGATTTATTGGGGCCGCTCCCTGAAGAAGGCAGGGAGGGAGAGAACTAGGACGGGGAAGGGGAAGAAGCTACGCAAGGGTGTGTTCTGTATTAGGGTTCTCCAGGGAAATGGAACCAATAGGAGATTGTATCTATGCTACGTCCATGTGTGTATGTATATATGTGCATGTATACATATATATATAAAGATTTATTATAAGGAATTGGCTCACATGATTATGGAATCTGAAAAGTCCCCCAGATCTCCTGGGCATCCAGGAGAGATGATAATATAATTCCAGTCCGAGTTTGAAGGGCTAAGAACCAGGAGAGCCTATGGTGTAAGTCCAAAATCTGGCAGTCTTGACACCCAAGAAGAGGGAATGTTTTACAGTCCGAAGGCAGGGAAAGACCAATGTCCCAGCTCAAGGCAGTTAGGCAGGAGGAATTACCTCTTACTCATGAGACAGTCAGATTTTTGTTTTATTTGGGCCTTCAACTTATTGGACGAGGCCCACCCACATCAGGGAGGGCAATCTGCTTTACTTAACTTACTGATTCAGATGTTAGTCCCATCCAGAAACACCCTCACAGACACACCCAGAGTAATGTCTGACCAAATGTCTGGGCACCCTGTGGCCTACTCAAGTTGGCACATAATAGCCAGGCATGGTGGACATACCTGTAGTCTTAGCCATTTGGGAGGCTAAGCCAGTCACTTGAGCCTGGGAGCTGGGTGTTGCAGTGAGCTGTGATCGTGCTGCTATACTTCACCCTGGGTGACAGAGTGAGGCCTTGTCTCACAAAAGCAATAAAAAATTAACCGTCACAAGTTCCCTGCAGGAATCTAGCCTCAACCTGATCTCATGGGGAATTTGGAGCATGAATTGTATGACAGAATTAATCCCACTGTGAGGCAAAGGGTCTGGCCTTTTGTATCCCCATGTCAGTGAGGCATCTTCCATTAAGCCAAGAGTAGGTCTCTGGGGAAGGGAGCAGCCAAGGCTCACAGGAGCTAAGGGAGTGATGCACCAACAGCTACAGGTGTCTGGTTAGGACACAAACAACATCTAGCACAGGGCACCCTCAAAATTCTTATACAGGGATGGAGGAGCAGAAAGGTGGCGAAGGGAAAAAGAGGGAGAGAGAGAGAAAAAAATGCTTACGAACAAATTAATGAAAAATCTCCCATTTGAGATGAGCATGCAAACCAAAATTCCATAGCCCAAGGAAGAAATGTAATTCTAAAACAACGAATAAGATCAACAATCAAAACAAGAACTCACTTGAGATGAAATCAATATAATAGAATCGTATGGAAAATACTTTTAAATAAATATGCTGATCTGTCTGGAGGAAAATGAAGTAGTAACACCCACTAAGAAAGAACAAAAGATTACAAAACATTTGCTGACATCAGGCAGATCCTACTCAAAGGTGTTAGGAGAGATATACATGGGTGTCAATGGTAAACTTCCTTCTAGAATGGAACTTCACTTCTATTTTGAGACCACAATTTCCCCAGAAGGCAGGAACTAATCTCAGTCAATGCAGCATTTCACCCACTCCGCCTTTCCTCAGTGGCATCTGGGATCGTGATTTTGGAAGAGCGACTCTGGCTTCATTTGTTATTTTTTGATATCAGCATCTACTGAGGTGTACTTCATCTCGTCTGGGCCTCAACCATCAATTCGTGAAGTCACCAGCTAAACTGATCCACTCCCACATACAGGACTTCCGCAGGGCCACTTCTCACTCAGATCCTTTGGCATTCCTCTTGGGACATGGGAAATGCTCCATGTTCTTTTGCTCTGTTCTGTGGCCTCAGAAGACTTAGTGGGGCTACCTAGGGCCTTTGCTGCTTCCCGCTGCTCTACCTGGTGTGGGAAACCATCCTAGTCTCTCCACTCCATGTTTGGCTCATGGGAGCTCTTGAAGGCTCCCTTGGTCCACCCATACTGTGCTCCTCTGCCCTTGCACCATGATGGGGAACTCAGGGATCTTGCTTCCTTCCCAGGCTTGACCTTGGGAGTATGGCTCAAAAACCCTATTTTGCTGGGCATGGTGGCTCACACCTGTAATTCCAGCACTTTGGGAAGCCAAGATGGGAGTATCACTTGAGGCCAAGAGATCAAGACCAGCCTGGGCAACATAGTGAGACCCCATCTCTATTAAAAAATATATTTAAAAAAATTTTTAAAAAATGTTAAAAACCTCTATTTTCTCAGATCCCAAAACCTGAGTGGGGATTCTATTGTGCCTCCCTACCCCAAGGCTCGGCCATGGGAAGGGGAGATGCCAGGACTCTTCTCAGGGATGCTCACTAGCCTCTGACTGTTTTGCTTTCCTTCTGGCTCTTCTCTCCCTCTCCCTTAACCCATGGAAGCCTCATGCCTCTCAAGGCCTTTCTAAGAAATTAGACCTGGAGAAGAAAGGCAAGCATGTGTCATTCGGGAATACAAATGGGACATGCTTAGTTTTAAAATTATTACAAATTCAGAGAGAGGAGTGGACAAAGAAGAGAAGAACAGTAAAGATAAAAGGATGGCCAAGCAGTATGGATGGTGGTAAGACTGTCTTTTAAAAACTAGGATACCTCATAGTCAATACTATTGAGCTGTGCTGTTGCCACGTGGACTGCCCCTCCTCCCCCAACTCTTCAAAACTTCTGTATAGTTTCTGTAGATTAAAACGGCCCAGTGTGGGTGAGGTTTTTGTGAAATTCAAGGGACTGTGTTCCACATTTGAGTCAAGATACTGCAAAAGAATGTGTAGGATGATGAGATCATTCATGAACTGGGCGAATTCAGTGGAAGCGGAGGCAGAATGTCTAGCCAGAGAAAACCATGAGAAAGTAAGCCCTCCAGGGGTTCACAGAAATCGTGGGATGGTTTTTAAGACAAACCTTATCTAGATTTTTAAAGAGAAGGGGACCTCAGCTGACATCACTGTTAGACATGCCTAAATTAATGCTGGAAACATGTGGACCCACTCTTAATCCATGAGTGTAGTCATGGAGGCCTTCACTCATTCAGGAAGCACTGACTGGGACCTACTGTGGGCCAGGTGTGCTGTCCTGGGTACCGTGAATGCAAGAATAAAAATCATACTACTTGTCATGAAGGCTCCCTGAGTCAGCGGTAGACAAATAACCACAGTATTATGAGCTAAGTGCCACAGAGAGGGATGTAACCTGAGAAAGAATTAACAGCACCCGCACTAACAAACTTCTGGGAACCTAGCTCTTGGAGAACGCGTGAGTGTTTACTATTAACATCTATCCTATCCCTTTCCCCAAAGCTCATAAAATGTTTTGCCGACATGGTCCTAACCTGCCAGTCTGAGTTTCTGACACAGTCCCATTAAGTGCCCTCTGTTAATTAAAGCATGAAAGTTTCTCTTCTCTTTTGATTATTGTTGTTACCATCATTAGCCATGGCTTAGCGAGCACGGGACCGTACACTGCAGAAGCTACGTGTTGACCGCATTATGATACTGAGGTTTAGCTCACGGGAGAGGAAAGGTAGACTATGAAGAACAAGTGTCACCCAAGCAGGAAAACACTTATTATCTTGAAAACCTTTGGGTGAGATAACTGTCTTAATATCCATAGTTAGTGTGAAAAACAACAGGCTTGCTTTGCAGGGGGGCATTTGCCCCAAACGGACAGATTGTGATTCTTAGCGCATTCAGCATGAAGGCAGAGGGGTTTAGGAGACATCCTGTTGTTTCCTTCAAGTGGGAGTTGAACAGTTCTTCCACCCTTTCTCACAGTGACACCACCAAAATTAAAAAACAGGAAAATTTTCTAAGTTTCAAGAGTTGAGGAGGGAAATAAGCTCCTGAATTGTAGACTCCTGCAACAGATTTATGGGACTCCGATACAACCTGAGCTTTTTGACAGCTAGGCAAAAGGTCCAAGCTTGCTTTCTTCCCTTTCTTTCAATGAATGAACAAACTCACGGCAAATTAGTCTTTGGGACAACTCAGCAGAGGAAGGAAGCTCTGCCCAACGGAGGCCTTACTTGGCCAGCTGAAATAGCTTTCGTGTGATAGGCCCGAGATGGGAGGGAGAGGGGAGGGAGGGGACAAGGAAGTTTCCCTTCTCTGGCACGCCAAGTTCTCTGTCCTCATGATACAGGTGGAGAAATTGAGTTCCCTTACAGCTCTGTCCTTTCAGAACCCAATAAAGTCAGTGTTCAGTGTTTTAGAGGGTAGATTCAGACTTTTCTAATGAGGGAACATTTTCTTTAGCTCTTAGTGCTAAAATGTTTACAAAGGTGAGGAGGCACTTTTTCCTTCCTGAGTTTATCAACTTATTTAGTCTTGGGAAATAAAAAACTGTTGATGCTTTGTTGATGTTCTCTATTGATATGTATTTTTAGTTTCATTAATTTCTGCTTTTATACATATTTCTTCTATATTTTGGGGGGTCTCTTTGCTGTTTTTTTTTCCATTTTTTTGTAAGAAACAAGAGTTTTATTTTCAAAAGATCAAGCTTTTTAAAGACAGGTTAAAAATTTCTCCTTAAAATTGTTTTTTTTTTTTTTTGAAACAGAGTCTCATTCTTTTCCTTGGGCTAGAGTGCCGTGGCGTCATCCTAGCTCACAGCAACCTCAAACTCCTAGGCTCAAGCAATCCTCCTGCCTCAGCCTCCCCAGTAGCTGGGACTACAGACATGCGCCACCATTCCCAGCTAATTTTTTCTATATATTTTTAGTTGTCCAACTAATTTCTTTCTAATTTTAGTAGAGACGCGGTCTCGCTTTTGCTCAGGCTGGTCTCGAACTCCTGAGCTCAAACAATCCGCCCGCCTCAGCCTCCCAGAGAGCTAGGATTACAGGCGTGAGCCACCGCGCCCGGCTCTTAAAATTTTTTTAACAATTTAATTGACACATAATATTTATGCATATTTATGGGGTACAATATGATGTTTCAATACATGTATGCATTGTGTAATGATCAAATCAGGGTAATTAGCATATACATCACCTCAAACGTTTATCATTTCTTTGTAGTAAAAACATTCCAGATCTTTTCTTCTAGATATTTTGAAATATTCAATACATTGTTGTTAACTATAGTTACCCTACTATGCAATACGACACCAGCACTTAGTTCTCCTAATTTTAACTTTGTACCCGTTGATCAATCTCTCCCCATTTCTGCCTTAATTCTTAATAAAGATGTTTTGTTCATTAAATTTCAGACTTTCTTTGTCTCTAATACATTATCTGCCATATGAGTTGTATTTAACTCACACTAGTTTTGACCCTGGGGCCTCATGAAACATATGTAACTCACAAGTCTCTACTTTGGGAGCCTCATGGTATGCAGGCAACTGATGCGGCCATGCTGTAGCACACATGTTATGTGATGGGTGGCCCCCAGGGCAAAACCCTGCAGAAATTGTTCATTAACTTAGAAAGGATCATTTTGTTTTCAAAGTTTTTATTCTATTTTTGTAATAAAACACAATGGCCCTAAGGAAAAAGTTTGGGTTTTTTTGTATGGCAGCCAATATGCTAATAATTACATCTAAGGCTACAAGTTTCCCTCTAAATACAGCTTTGACTGTATCTCACAAGTTTTGATATGTAATGCTTTCATTATTACTCAGTTCAAACTATAATCTAAAATCCTTAATATTAAACCATTAGTAATTTAGAAATGTTTCTTAGTTCCAAATAAGTATATGAAAATGTTTTGGTTTTTTTTGGTTATTGATTTCCAGCTTATTTGCATTGAGTTCAGAGTATATGTTCTGTTTTTAGTATGATGAAATTTATTGAGATTTGCATTGTGGCACCAATGTATGCCAATTTTCGTAAACGTTTCGTATCTGTTTGTAAAGAACAGAGGTGGAGTATTCTATATCCACTTGTTGCATTTAGTTTGTTAATTATGTGGATCAAATATTCTATCTAATATTTTATCTGATTGTTCTATTAACTCCAGAGAGAGGTGTATTAAAATGTTCTATTATGATTTTGGATTTAACTATTTCTTCTTTAATTTTATACATTTTTGTACCATATAAGACTATGTTATTAGGTATATACAAATATAACATATTTATGTCATCCTGGTAAATTAAAAATTGTCATTATGAAAAGACTTTATGTATCTATTTTTATCTTAAAAGATATTTTGTCCAATATGAATAATAAAGTTACAAAAGTTTGTTTTTTTGGCTTGTATTTGCATGGTATATCTATCTTTTTACTTTTAAACTTTTGATATTTGTATGTTTTCAACTTGGTTTCTTGTAGATAGCACATAGTTAGGTTATTAAAGACCCATTGTGGCAAGCTTGGTCTTTTTTTTTTTTGTTTCTTTATTTGAGACAGAGTCTCACTTTGTTGCTCAGGCTGGAGTGCCATGGCATCAGCCTAGCTCACAGCAACCTCACACTCCTGGGCTCAAGCAATCCTCCTGCCTCAGCCTCCCGAGTAGCTGGGACTACAGGCACGTGCCACTGTGTCCGGCTAAGCTTGGTCTTTCAACTGTTGCATTTATTCCATTTATATTAATGTGATTTCTGATATATTCCTGTATCAACCTTATTTCATGGGTTCTATTTGTACTATCTATTACAGGTTTCTTTCTCTCTCATTTCTTGCCTTTTAAGGGGAGTATGTTTAATTTTCAAAGTTTAAAATTAACCAATTACCTTTGGTTTTATTACAGACATTAACCAAAAAAATGCAAAAGACAACAAAAGTAGAAGATTTTAACTTTTTTTTTTTTTTTTTGAGACAGAGTCTCACTCTGTCTTCTGGGCTAGAGTGTTGTGGCATCAGCCTAGCTCACAGCAACCTCAAACTCCCAGGTTCAAGCAATCCTCCTTCCTCAGTCTCCCAAGTAGCTAGGACGCCAGGTGTGCACCACCATGCCCAGCTAATTTTCATATTTTTTTAATAGAGACAGGGTCTCACTCTTGCTCAGGGTGGTCTTGAACTCCTGCTCTCTAGCGATCCCCCCACCTTGGTCTCCCAGAGTGCTAGGATTACAGGCGTGAGCCACCATGCCCAGCCTTAACTCTACTTATATTGTTCTTACTTTATATTTCTTGTTTATGTGTATTGTAATTCAATCTTGTGAGGTCCACTAGTCATTATTATTACTGTCACAAATTTAATATTTGTTTACATTTAAGCATAGATTTACCACTCTCTTTGTCTTTTAATCTTTTTTACATCCTAGATCCTCCTTCTAGAATCACTTTCCTCTGACTGAGGTACATGCTTTAGTATAAGACACTCTCTTCAATGAGAGTCTCTGTTTATCACAAAATATCTTCATTTTGACCACCTTGTTGAGGAATAATTTCATTGAGTATAGGATTCTATTTAATAGGTTGGCAGTTTGTTTCTATTGTCTTTTTTTTTTTTTTTAAGGGGAGAAGAAGGGAGACAGTGGAAGAAAGTGGAGAAGAGGAAGGAGGAGGAGAAGTTAAATCTATTATCTTGGTCTTCTATTTTTACCTTTGATAAATCCTCTTTGAGTCTACTGCCACTTTCTTAAAGGTAACCTGTATTCTCTGGCTGCTTTTAAGATGCTTCTATTTGTTGCTGGTGTTCTTCAATTTTACCATGTCACGTCTAGGTGTGAACTTTTGTTTAGTTTAAATGTTTGGTATTCTTTGGGCCTCTTGAATCTATGGACTGGTGTCTTACGTTGATTCTAGGAAATCCTCATCCATTGTTTCTTCAAATACTGCGTGTACTACATTCTATCTTTTCCTTCTGGAATTCAGATTAAATATGTATTTAATCATTTCACTTTATCCTCCACATCTCTAAACCTTTCTCCCATGTTTTCCTTTATGTTTGTTTTCTATGCTATATCCTGTATCATTTCTTCTGATCTATATTCCAATATACTAATTCTCTCTTCTGTGTCTAACCAGTTCCCAAACCCATACACTGAGTTTTAAAATTTGATAATTTTATTTTGCAGTTCCAAAAGTGTTCTGTGGTTCTTTTATAAATCTATGATGTTTTGTTGTAGTTTCCTGTTTGCTGCAGATATTTTCAAAGTTGTTTTCTTTCTAAATATTGTAGGAATATGTATTTTAAAATATGTTTCATACTTTGAATAGCCAAAGTTTATAAGAATATGTTTCTGCTGCTTCTTGCTTATATTGCCATGTTCTATTGTGTATTTGATTATATTTGACTGTGACTTCTCTTTGACCTTGAAAATAATTTGGGGGGATTTCCCAAGATCTAGGATAAAGATGCCCTTATTCCAAAGATGTTTTTGAGACTGCTTGTGTCAGACATGTAGGGGTGCTATCAGTTCTGTATAACACTTTAATTAATTGCCTTAAGTTTATTGTATTAACCCAGTGATGCAAATTTAGAACATAAATGCATGCTGGAGCTAACCTATGCTCACAATCTATCAGGGATGGGTTGTTAGTTATTCCTGCCTTGCTTAGCAACAAGGCACTTGTATCTACATCCCCTGGATATTCAGAGAAGGAAGGTCCTTTCCATTTGTTACACTCCTACCCTGAGGAGTGCATTGCCTGGATGTAGCCACCCGGCTTAATGTGGGTCAGTATCCTAAAAGACATCCGAACTTTGGTGAACCCATTCAAATAGAGTTCATAGTTTCACAGCTAGTTTACTTTGCGTAATCAAATGCAAAAGTGTTTCTGAATGATTTATTTATCTTTCTTACTATCCTATTGGCTTTTCGATGTGCTATGATGAAGGATTTGTCCATTTCTTTCTGTAATCTTATCATTTTTCTTCACATAGTTTATTTTATGAAACATGTTTAGAATTGATGTATCTTCTTTTTTTTTTTTGAGACAGAGTCTCACTGTGTTGCCTGGGCTAGAGAGCCGTGGCATCATCCTAGCTCACAGCAACCTCAAACTCCTGGGCTCAAGCGATCCTCCTGCCTCAGCCTCCCGAGTAGCTGGGACTACAGGCATGTGCCACCATGTCGGGCTAATTTTTTTTTCTATATATTTTTAGTTGTCCAATTAATTTCTTTCTATTTTTAGTAGAGACGGGGTCTCGCTCTTGCTCAGGCTGGTTTCGAACTCCTGAGCTCAAATGATCCGCCCGCCTCGGCCTCCCAGAGAGCTAGGATTACAGGCGTGAGCCACCGCGCCCAGCCTGATGTATCTTCTTGATGGGTTCGAATTTTATCATTTTTGTGATGACTCTGTGTTCCTAATGATAATTTAAAAATTAAATTTTTTTTTCTTTGTGGTATCACTTCCAGGTGGAGCTTTAAGAGTCAATGTGTGATTTTCCATGTTCCCTTTGCCTGCTTCGGCAGTTGTGAAAGCAATGTTCCAGATGGTAGCTGCTCTGTCAGCATGGGTCCCAGAGTGAAAATAATGGACAACGGAGACCCCAACTGATTGGCAAAGGACATGTAGCAAGAATGAGAAATAAATATTTTTGTTTTAAGCTACTAAGATTTGGGTATTGTTTGTTATGTAACATAATTTAGCCTATACTGACTAACACAGAAATATTGGCTAACACCTCGAATATATTATCCTTCTTACACAATCATACAAGACTCTTCACATCTAGCTCCTTGATATCATTGCAGCCATGTGTTCTTACACCTATGTTTCTGTGAATGGTCTTGCTCTTGCTTAGGTCCAGCCATCTGCATATACTGTTTCCTTTACCTGGAATGCTCTTTTTCAACTCTTCACCTAACTCTTCAGTTCAGGTCTTCATTTAGAGACCTGTAGCAAATGCTGATGATGCTACACAAATTTCCTTTATGGACTGGTGCGCTGTACCAGTACCATCACTTGTACTGATCCTTATGGATCTAGTACAAGAAGTACTAGATCACCGTTGTTTTTTGTGGCTGAGTAGAACTCCATGGTATACACACACACACACACACACACACACACACACACACACAAACACACCCCAGCTTCAATGAGTGTTGGCAGCTAACAGCTCACAGATGTCCTCTTGTTTTTGGCTATCTTCTGACCACCTCTCCATAACACCACTATTTCCCCATCCTCTTCAATGGCATCCTGCAGCAAATGGCTGGCCCCCTGACTCAAGGTGAGTACAACTTTGTTGTACAATTAATGTACGTGAGATTTTATGGAACTAGCAAACTGAGCTGACTTATTACCTGACCTCAGACACGTAAGTGAGCCAAGCCAAGATTAGTGCAGTCTGTTCCAGGCCAGAGGAACTACTCAACTGAATCATGAATTAATACTTGTTTTAAGCTGAAGCTAGTCTCCTTGCTTACTTTTTTTGTTTTTGAGACAAGAATCTCACTCTGCTTCCCTGGGCTAAAGTACAGAGACGTCATCAGAGCTCACTGCAACATCAAACTCTTGGGCTCAAGCAATCCTCAGCCTCCCAGGTAGCAGGGACTATAGATACATACCACCATGCCCAGCTAAGTTTTCTATTTTTTTATAGAGAAAGGGTTTTAATCTTGCTCAGGCTAGTCTTGAACTCCTGACCTCAAGCGATCCTTCTGCCTTGGTCTCCCAGAGTGCTAGGATTACAGGCATGAGCCACCATGCCGGCCTCCTCACTTACCTTAATTCTCCTGCTCTGTACTCTTTCCTCATTCCCTTTCTCCTTAGAGGATTCCCTCTGTAAACCACACACACCCAAATCTCTTAGGCTGTGCCGTGAAACAAAATCCCCGACTGCCTGGGCCTGGTTGTGAACCGCTCCCGTGCTGCTCTACCATTCTGTTCTATCCCTTACTGTGGTGTCCATGAGACTGCTTTGAAACTATCTACTTATCTCTCCTACTAACTCTAAACCTTTTGAAGACATGAGTCATGTTTTCCTTATTGTTGCTATTAATAGCAACAATACTCTTAAAAAAGAGATTGAAAGATGGGGTGATAAAGTGGTTACCATTTTATCCTCAATGCCTAGCATGTATTAGCAAGTCACTAATAGTTGAATGAATGAGTGAATGAAAGTTGTCTTGGATTTAAAAAAGAGATGTGGGCTACAAGCATTTTTGTAGAGTATATTGGAAACTGAAAACATTTCCATAAAGAATGAATCTTGGAGACTTTTCAGGTGCAAAGTCCAAGGACTTAAGTGATAGGATCGCTGAAATGGAGAAGGGGCAATTTCAGTGTATAGAAACATGGGAGCGGAAAATGGCAAAATTTTGTCACTAAGAGCCGTTGGGGCCAAGATGATGTTGAAGGGTCCTGCCCAGTGAGGACGGCTGAAAGTTCAGTTCACACCAGCTGTATGGTATTCACATTCTACATATGTTTTGACACAGGTAACATGGGCAGTGAGGTTTTTTTTTTTTTTTTGAGACAGAGTCTCGTTCTGTAATCTGGGCTAGAGTGCCATGGTGTCATCCTAGCTCACAGCAACCTTAAACTCCTGGGTTCAAGTGATCCTCCTGCCTCAGCCTCCCAAGGAGCTGGGACAACAGACATGTGCCATAATGCCCAGCTAATTTTTTCTATATATTTTTAGTTGTCCAGCTAATTTCTTTCTAGTTTTATAGTAGACATGGGGTTTCGCTCTTGCTCAGGCTGGGCTCGAACTCCTGAGCTCTAACGATCCGCCCACCTCAGCCTCCCAGAGTGCTAGGATTACCGTGCCCAGCCAGGGCACTGAGGTTTTATACCAGAGTATAAAAGAGTTGGCTGCTCTCAAAAGCATTGCTCTACTTGAACACCTGATATGGGTGGCTTCTCCCTGGCTATTAAGAGGCAAAATTCTGGTCCTCGGAGTAGAAAAAATTCAGAACGTTATGTCAATATTTTTTCTCCATTCTCCACCTCTTTCTCCTGAACAATCAGAATTCCATCTTTAGCCAGGTTGGCTTCTGTAGAGCTTGCAATGAGATTGAGATGAATCTGCAATGACTTCAGTACAGGGTCTGGAAGCTGTATTCCAACAGTACCTTCCTGTTATCAGCTTGTCAGGTGTTCACAGAAGCTTTTAATAGAAAACTAGACAAAACTCTCATGTCTTCATTGTGCATAAAGGAAAAGAAAAAAAGAAAAGAAAGAAAGGAAGAAAGAAAGAAAGAAAGACAAAACAAAACTAGCCCTCTATTTAACAACTGTCTTCCCTCTAGCTCTTCTTCCTCATAGATATTTAGTACAGCAAAAATCCTGTCTAGTGGAAGGATTTGGCATTTAGGTTCTAGATAATCACAATTTTAGGTACTAAACCATGAAAAACTCATTCAGATCACTGGGGGGCCTAACAACCTCTGATCCACAACAAATGAACTCTCTGGTGTGGTTTCTTGAGGACTTCACCACATTAGTTCTTTGGACTTCGCAAATGCTGTGTTGGTGTCTACTGATCATGGCAGACAGTGGACAGATGAACCCAGTCACCCGCTAGGGAAGTCGTGATGTTCTTAGCAAGCAAGGGCCTCCAGTCAATGTCAGTCTATAGCACTTCTCTGCCCACTCTCACGTCTCCTTGGCCCCGTCTCACCTCGAGGAAGAGCTCCCTCCAGAGAAAAACCAAGAGTCACTGTTTGACTGCTCAACTACAGTTCCATGTACCTTCTCTCTGCCCACTTCTTTCAAAGAAACTTGCTGCTCAGGGAACTTTTCAGCTAAATTTCTGGGGAATTTGCTGATTGTTTAAAGAGCAAATTAAAGCAGAAGAGAGGCTGGTCTCTGACAGTAGGTTTGTCTGAGAGGGATGCCCAGCCTTGTGAAGAAGCCACCTTCCATGTGGAGGATTCCTCACTTCCTGACCTGGGTCCACTGGGGTGCCATATACACAGGCCATTCTGCTCACCAGAGACACACACGAGACTCACGGGTCATTTGCCAAAACCTGGGGCCACAGCTCAGACCTGACCTAACTGGCACACCAGACAAGACTTGGCTGAAGTATCATTCTTCTGTGTTTTCAATTTTCTTAAATGGAATATAAAACTTTCTCCTTGCAGCTCGATCAATCAAAGCAACCTGCAGATGGGAAAAGAGGGTGGGATCTGGAAGCAAGGGAGTTGTGTCTGGGTTTCAGGCTCCCAATTTTGTGTGAATCACAATCTTTCCCACCTCTCAATTTTCCTAAACTGCAAATTGGGTTGCATACGATCTGCCCCATTTCTTCAAAAGTTCTTATAAGACTGAATGAGAAAATGTATGCAAAATAACATTAAAATGACTTTACAAATGTTATTCTTATTAAGCACCATCAAAGTGTAAGACATGAACCTAGAAACTTCTGAGGACAAAGGATGAGTGAAAATAATTTTTCAGGATACTATAATCTGGAGAGAGCTCTGGTCCCTGCATCTCTCTTGCCTCATCTTTGTTCATTCCAAACTCCAGGCAGATTGAGCTACATGTCATCAATTTCTGGAATTCTCCATCGTCTCGGTAGACCCTGGATCTCTGCAGATGCTGCTTCCCTTTGTGAAGTGCTTTTTCTCTCCTCGCTCCCACCTTTCGTCCTTCTTCTCCTATTCTCCATTTGGCTCAACTCCAGGAGCCTACCTTGACCAGTCCCTGCTCACGTCAAGTCTAAGACTGCACCCAGCACGCTCACAGCACCCTGGTCTCATCCCTGTCATCATCTGTCCCCATAACACTATGTTGTCCGTTTACAGATTTGTGTGCTTCCTGAGGGACAAGAAATGTGCCTTACTCAGTAGCATGGGGTTCAGAGCACATACTGAATGAACATCTGTTGGGTAAATGAAAAACAAAAACAAAAACAGAAAAAACCACCTACTATAATAGTCAAATGCTGAGGAGCTCACTCATCACCCTAGAAGTGATAAGACCGGAAACCCTAGGGACTCTTCACTGGCATTTCTTGGGATACTTTCTGATTCCAAAGGCCCCAGAAAAAAGGACAGGTGATCTACAACCGCCAAAGCACCCTGGGAAAAAGATCCCACTGCTTAGGAAAAATTAAGCAAAGTTGAAGTAAACTGGACGGACTGTTCCTCTTGCTTGGAAATCTAAATCAAAAGATTTCAGCAAAAGATAACAAAGAAACCAGACTGAGCTTTGGGTGCAGTGCCTGTCATCTCACACCTCCATAAACTCTGGCTGGTGGGGGGTTCGCACAGTGATTTCCAGCCGGTGTTCAGAGTTACAAGTCCCCTTCAGCTACTATCTGGTGAGACTGCCAGGGCCCAGGCAACCTGCACAAGAGATGAAGGAATCCAATTTGCTAAACAACAGGCTAAATGAACCACTTAGCCGATGGCTCCCCGTGTTTTGCCAGTGGGGCTTTGGGCAAAAGACTCAATTCACGTTCACCAGGTTTTCAGACCTCTAGTGGGATGGACAGAAATACACAAAACTGTGCTGCAATGCAGCACTGTGTGCACACGTGATGGTTTTTAAAAATGACTGCAAATTCTTTGTCACCGATCCCATCAAGGGATGGGTCTGTGTACCCTCCCCTTGAATACGAGTGACTGTGACTGCTTTGAGCAGCAGGGTACAGTGGAAGTGGCGCTATGTAACTTCTGAGTCTAGGTCTTAAGGGCTACGCTGCTTCTGTTGAATTGTTTACTTTCTGGAAGCTCCCTCCTGAAACGCACCCTCTCAGAACCCAGTTACTGTGCTATAAGAAGCCCCAGTTACTGTGCTATAAGAAGCCTGAGTCTCATGGAGAGACCACTTGTAGATGCTGTTGACAGTCCCAGCTGAGCTTAAACTTCAAGTCCTCCCAGACCAAACACCAGACAAGTGAGTGAAGGAATCTCCAGATGATTCCGGTACCCAGCAGTGCCCAGACATCATAGAATGAAGACAAGCCACCCTTGCAGGGCTGTCCAAATTCCTCAGCCATAGAATCCTGTGCATAACTAATTAGCTGTTTTATGTCCCTAATGCAGACTATTGAGGTGGTTTGTTATGCAGATAGACAACAACCAAAACAGCACACAATGATGAGAAATGCCCTTTGGGCAAGGAATTCAATATGTTGGCAATGGAAAGTTGTTTATGTTTTGAGAACAAGCAGAGGCTTTAAGGAAGTGGATCACTGAACAAGTCCACATGGGGACCTCCAAAGTCCAAATCCTGGATCTCGTCTTTCCGTAGGCTCATGCTGCCCACAGCGATCTTGGCTTAATCCTGGAGAGTCTTGACGGATGATGCACCTCCACCCTTTCCAGGGCGTCCCTCCCCTCTGGTCTGTCTCGTGCTTTATACTAGACTGTCTCCTCCACCTTTGGACCCTCAGCCAAGCGCAATGGCTGGTCAGAAGAACCAAGTTGTTGAACTGAACACAAAGGGCCATGGGGAAAGGATGGTGTGTCCTGGGTGTCGTTTCTTTCCCCCCGGTCCCCAGGTTTTCTGAGATCTCTTACCTGCTTCTGTGGAGGAATGTGATGAAAAAGACTCTAACTGGCATTTAGTAAGCACCTACTATATGGCAAGCACTGTGCAAGGTATGTTCATGATTACCTCATTTAATTTTAAAAGCCCACAAGGTGGGACCATGCTTAGGAGAGGAAGAATTCTTGATGGAGTGGGAACATGAACCTGGGTTTCTGTCCCCCCAGCCTGTCCTGTTTGACCTGAGGAGACGATGCTGTTGGTCTGGGAGTCCGGAGGACTTAAGCTCGTGGGCGGCTTCCTCACACAGGGGAAAGCCCCCTGGGGGCGCAAGTAGAGCGACTGTCTGGTGCGGAATCAGTTCAGAATCTTCCCTGGGCATTTACAGACAACCAGAAAGCCACCGGGCGTCCAGTTCTAACAAAGCTCAGGGTCAGAGGGCAAAGGGACAACTGGCAAAGTACCGCTCAGTCAGACCAGGCGCAGGGGCTGGGCTGGCACCCCGAACCACCCTGCCGCCTTATCTGGACATCAGCCTGACTTCCCTGCAGCCCCCAAGCCACCGGGCCACGCTAGCTGTGTGTTTTGTCACAGACCAGACAGAATCCCTCGCACTGACTAATACAATGATTTCAGAAAATGACTTTTTTTTTCATAAGCGGGAGAAACAAAGACCACACAAGATCATTTCCTATTTGTGTCATTTGACAGAAGACACATTGCTTGTTGGGGAAACAATAAAAAAACCCAACTTGAGATTAGAGCTAAACAATTTCATTCTGAATAAACTGGATTTGCTAAGAAACAAAGATGGACAGACTGACAAGGACAAAGAAAGAAAGGAGGAAACAGCCTGAGGGACAGAAGGGAAGACTCGGGCCATTCTAAGTAAAATTCTGCCTCTTCTTCATTACTTACTAGCCTCAAAAAAGATATTGTAAAATTGTTTGACAATTTCTTAAAAAGTTAAATATGTATCACACATGACTAAACAATTCCACGCCTTGTGTGTACCCACAGGAAATGAAAACACGTGACCACACAAAGAATCGTACATGACTGTTCATATCAGCATTATTCACAAGAGTCAAAAGCTGGAAACGATCCAAACGCCCATCACCTGGCAGATGGACAACAAAAGGCGGTACACTCAACAATAAAGAGGAACAAATTCCTGACCATGATTCAACACGAATGAACCTTGGACACAGGATGCTAAATTAAAGAAGTCAGACTATTTCATAGAACTGATCCCAGTTCTAGGGGATTTCTGAAAAAGGCAGAGCTATGGAAAGATTAGTCATTGCCCGGCATGGGGATGGGAGTGAAGATGAACTGCAAACAGGCACGATGGAACTTTCTGGGGTGAAGGACGTGCTCTACACCTGGATGAGGGTGACAGCCGCACAACTGCATATACTTAGTAAAACTCAAGGAACTGTAGCTAATACAGGTTAGTTTTATGGTAAGTGTAAACTACACCTCAAAAAAGCTGTTTAAAACAAGATGTTCTGCAGGTCATGTAAGTCCGGGGTACATAGAAACAAAGGGTACAAAGGAAAAGGCCACAACGTTCGCCAGGGTGACCACGAATGTGGTAACATTCCAAGCGCATCAGTGTTATGGTTGGCTTAGCACAAGCCTGCTCAGCTAACCCTGGAATGTCAAAATCAGCTTAAAGATAATTTCATATAAAAGGTTTACATGGCAGGTAATAAAGGTACTCCCCTTATTATTTTCGGAGGTAGACTCCATAGACAGAGTTAAATTTTAAATCAGTTCACGGATAGACAGATCTCAAATAAAGTTATTCAGAGAAATCAGGAATGACTGAAGGCACACCTAAGAATGACATTGTATTAGAAGATGCCAACATACCAAAAAAAAAAAAAAAAGATACGGAAGCAGGCAAAACGCATGCCTCCACGAGAGTCAGGATAGAGAGCTGGATGGGTTGGAGTCCAGGTGGTACTACTTATGTATTAAGATTCTGTTTTCCAGCAACTTCCTGGGCAAGGGAGGCATGGTACGGCAGAAGGGGGGACACATCCCCAAAATTTCCTCACACTGACAAGACAAAACAGAACACTCTGGCTTTGGAGAGAGACCAGATTTTAAACCAACTCTGCCTCTTGTTAAAGTTTTAAGTATTTTCAACTGTTAAATGGGCTTCCTGCTGTCTACCCTAGAGTGGGCTCTGCAGATCAGACGAGTGCGTGTGAGAGAAGCGCACACCCCGACGAGGTGCCCATACCCCACTGACTGTGCCTTCTGGACATCGTCTGCTTAGCCCTGAGGCTGGGGAAGTACAATTTACCAAGGTACACTGTGCCCTAAAAGGAATCATCTCATGTTTCTTTCCACAGCTTATCACCGTCCACAGTTCTTAAGTACCGTTTTACACTTTTGGTAACTTCGCAGTGGAAGAGTCATGAAGTGAGGCCGTGGGTCCGTGTAGCATCTCCTTCACCCTGTGGTCTGACCAAACATCAGAGGTGCAGAATGTCTAGAAGAACACACTATGCAACAGTCCTCAGTTAGTTCCAGTCTCAGACTGTCTCAACCTACCTGTGCCTCCTGCAGCTGGCTCAGCCAGAGTTTAAAAACTCCCTGTTGCATTCCTCCCTGTGCCTATGAGAGAGGGAAAAAACATACTGCCAAGAAAATGTGGTAGATGGATTAATCTTTCCTTTCTTCTTCCTTTAAGAAAATTTCACATTCTTTGTTAAGAATTTAAAATGCAGATAAGAAAAAGTAAACAATCTCTCAAATACTTACCACCCAGAGATAATCATGTTAACATTTTTGTGTGTTATTCCAAACCTTTCCTACATAACACTAGCATGCATGGATAGTCTGTGAATGCAGTGTGTGGCTGGACACTGGAGCCAGACTAGCTGGGTTCACCCCGTCTCTGCCACTTAGAGCTGTGTGGTCCCATAAACTGGAAGACGACGGTACATATCTCAGAGTTCTTGTCAAGGGCAAGTGAATTAAACATATGATATGCTCAGAACTGTGCATGCTATAGAACAAGCACTCAACAAATGAGAGCCACTGTTCCATGTCAAGACATGTGTCATGCAACACTATGTCCCTGCCTATCTGTGCACATACATAGCACATGCATATGTGTATGCCTGTCTACTGACATGTACAGGTCTGTACTGAGTGTGTGAATATGTGCAGCTCTTATGTCTAAACACTCAAAATGGGATCAAATTTAAGGTAATTTTTTTTATACAACATATGAAAGTATCTTCATATAAATAAATATACATCTGTATCACCATTTTAATGGCTAAAATACAATTCTACTGTACAGATATACCATACTAGGTACACTGTGCAAATGTGGATCATTTAGATTGTTTTCATAATTATTTTTAGTTGTATTTATGAGCTATCTAGTAGACATCACAGAAATTCAAAAGCAAGTCAAATAAGGATCAGAAAAACAGCAGTCCACTAGATCAAACCAAGACTATTTTCCACCCCTTTGAATTTCAAGCTAGTGAAGTGGCTTATTCAGCCCACTCAAGTCTAGTTATGATTTAAGTCAGACCATATAATTTAATACCTGCTCAACATTAAAAACAGTGACATCATCATTTGAATAGAAATTTTATTTAATAAAAAGACAACATGATTCTTCCAAACAAAAAAATCAAGAACACCTGTAAAGCTTCCAACTCTGCAGATATGTCTGGGCGTTACTGTGCTGTCAGCTCCCTGACACATCCAAGGTGGCCCCCAAGGACAGGGATTAGGCATTGCAGGGCTGCAGGGAAACCACAGGTGAAAATGCACACGACACATTCATTTTCCAATCTGACTCTCTAGCGGATGCTGGCATGACAGGGAGGCTCTGTGAGGTATGTGCAGGGTAGAACCCCCAAAACCACTGGCTGTAGTTACTCACATATCGCCCAGCCATGAGTCTTGACTAACAGGCTTGGAAGGACGATTGTGGGACACAGCTGCACTGATAACTGGCCTGTCCACGAACTTCACAGCACACGGTTTTGGGTCATTGTCGTCACAGGGCGAATGCTCCAGTTCCAGCAATATGATGGTATTTGGGGTTGAGGTTTTCAGGATGTGTCGTGGCACAAACAAGGTCATCTGGGGGCCTCGTGCTGGCCAATAGCGGCCAAGGTTAAAGCCATTAATCCACACCTGACCCTGGTGAGAGGGAGAGAGAGAGAGAGAGAACCATCAATCCCAGATGCACCCACAGCCTTGAGGACACGGCAGCCCTCACGCAAGGGCCAGCAGCGGAGCGAGCAGGAAATGCCTCCGTGCAGGTGTGGCTGGGAAGGAGGCCACGCCAGTCTTGGCTCCAGCATCCCGCTGAGATATCTGGCCAGGTCAGGCAGAGGGTGGGTGGAGCAATAACGAAAAGTTGCCCCAAATGCCCACTCCTACATCAGGAAAATACAAGTTCGGTCCCTCTGACTGGCTTCAGTGGCCACAGATGTCGGAACTGGAGAACAATGTGGCTGTTTTGCCAAGTTTCTGAACCTTGTCCTGGGTCCCAGGTGCTGCCTGTCTCCATGCGCCAGCCTCTCCCTGCCTTCTCTGTACACAGAGTTGCTGAAGTGCAGCCTTCAGTAGAGGAGTTTTCCTTCTTTGTTCTCTCCTCCTAGAGACAGGTCTTTTGAGACAGAGTCTTACTCTGTTGCCCTGGGTAGAGTGCCGTGACGTCAGCCTAGCTCACAGCAACCTCCAACTCCTGGGTTCCAGAGATCCTGCTGCCTCAGCCTCCTGAGTAGCTGGGCCTACAGGTGGGTTTCACCACGTCTGGCTAATTTTTTCTATTTTTAGTAGAGACAGGATTTTGCTCTTGCTGAGGCTGGTCTCGAACCCCTGAGCTCAAGCCATCCTCCCGCCTCAGCCTCCCAGAGTGCTGGGATGACAGGCGTGAGCCACCGCGCCCGGCCTAGAGGCAGGTCTTGACCACGCCGCTGTACACCCAGTGAATGCAGGGCACTGAGCACACCAGGGCCTGCGGCCTGAGAGCAGACAGGCTCTAGGAAGGGACCCCCAAACAACTCCTTGAGCTGGCCATGGAGCTGAGGGAGGGGAAGGGGCCCACCCAGTCGGGTGTCTGTATTACCACTGTGCTCCAAGGATTCTCTCAGGCACCCTCAGAGGGAGGGTGTGGACTGCACACTTGATTAAGGAGCAGAGGTGACTCCGCATGCTGCAAAAACACTTTCTGTGAGTAGGGGAAGTGGCTTCCTGTAACATAAGTGGAGGAGAAACTCCTGAAATACAGAGACCGTGCTCAGGTGTGTCTGCACAGCCTCCCTGCACGCGCTAGGTTTCCTCAAAGAATAGGATCAACAGCTGGCTGAAGAGATGGAACGTCCTGTTACAAAGAGAGAAAATGAAGGAGGGAGATCACACACACATACAAGACAGAAGAAATCTGAGAGATGAAGGAAGGAAGAAGCGAGAAGGAACTGGGGAAAGAATGGGAGAAGGGAGTGGCCCAGTTCTCCTGGGAGCCAGCCTGGAGGAGGCCCAGCCACGGCTGTTACCTGCCGAGCGCTGACCCCACCATGCTCTGCGACACGGCTGCGGGCGCTCACCCCAGGGCTACTCAGCCGCTTACCTCTGGGTATTTTTCAGCCTCCAAGTGCCCCCTTTTTCTAGCTTCTTCTGAATATCCTACCTAGGTAAATTCTTAGTCCTGCCACTTACCAGCTGTCTGACCTTGGGCAGGTCAACTCAATTTTTCATACCAGTGACTGGGGACAATGACAACAGGAGGCAGTGCATGCCAAGTGGCTGGCACCCAGGAAGGGCTCCGTGAGTGGCAGCGCTCCCTACACTACTGCAATGAAAAGCGCTTGGCGTTCAGATGCCCACAAAAGACGGGGGTCCGCGATTAAAAACCACCTGTCTGTTGGATGAAGTCATTTAGAAAAAGGAAGACGGTGTCACAGTTCTCAGAACTATTTTACTTTTGTTTTTACCATGGGATACGTTATCTCGATCTATCCTAAAAGGCATATATGATGACAGCTTTACCAGGTTTTTATCAGTTTAAAATCTGCGGCTGTCTTGTTTTTGCAGTATTAGAGAACAGCAGCACTTTACTTTTGTGGTCAAGGGAGAAGATGGCTTCAAAGGTAGACAGTGACAGGGCTCTGTGAGCAGCACCCGAGGGATGGCACAGGCTACACAGGCTTCATGCCACATTCCTGACGGGGGCCAAGCCAACTCCTGACCACAGCAGGTGAACAAATTGGGTTTTGTCCCTTCTCACACCTGAAGTTCCAAGAGACTGCCCCTCACATCCCTCGTGCTACACTGTGCATGTCAACCTGGTGAGCAAGCTGGGAACTGACTCCCCGCATCCCCTGCGCCGCGTGGCTCTGGGTCAGGGCTGTCAAAAGAGGATCTGGCTTGAGACTGGGAAGGGGAACGGGGAGCAGCGGCCATTGCTCTGGGAGGGTCCACTGCTGGTTAGACACGGGACAGACAAGTTCCAGCCAGCTCATCCTCCCAAATGCTGGCCGCGCTGACAATGGTGCAGCCACCACGCAGAGGCAGCAGCTCCCAAAGACCTCTGCGGGCTCCCGGCTCTACCTGGGGACCTGGGCCTGCTTCTCAGACTCCCCGGGACTACTCGTGCTGGTGCTCCAGGAGGGCTGTGCAGTGTTTCCGCCTCTGATTCTCTGCCCCCCGCTTTTGGCCTTGGCTTTCCCAGCTTGTCCTGCACGTGTGTGAGGTCCTATTCCTGGTGGTGAATACTCAGAGTGGCTCCACTTCCCGGACTGAACTGTGACTGACAGAACCCCGAAGTACAGAGCCTTGCCCACGTCTTTCTTATTCACCCACGCTTCCTTATCCAGACTCCACCTATGTCCCCTTCCCCCCAGCTGCTGAGCCGACAGTGATGCGTCCAGCTCCCCGTGAGCTATACTCTCTGAACAAGGAGGGACGGTGCGTGTCCTCCTGGCTCACACCGGCCTGCACAGGGCCTAGGACACCGCGGGACCAGTGACAGCTCGGGGGTGACAATGGGTGAATGAGTTACTGCCTCCTCAAGTACACTTACAGATCATGCTAGTGTTCCTGGAGTTATCAAACCTTAACCCAGAAGTGGAAAGAAATTTCACATAAAAAATGCAGAGGTTTGATTTCCTTTTTTTCCTTGCATACATGGTAGAATTAAAATTTGAAACTACCCAAGCCTCAGGTTTCCTGTACAAGAATGGGAAGGTTTTTGGTCTTGTTTTTTGATTCTTAGATTCAATTCCTTTAATAGATACACAGTTGTTTCAATTTTTCCATCTTCTTCTTTTGTCAGTTTTGTTAGTTATGGGAATTTTCCCATTTCATTTGAATTTTTGACATGAAATTATTCACAACCTCCTCTTAGGTCTCTAGTAATGTTTCCTTGTTTTCATCCTTTATAACTGAGTAGCTTTGTCATCTTTTTTCCTCCTCAGTCTTGCCCAGGTTTATTAATTTTTTACTAGAACCAACTTTTGATTTTATTGGTTCTTTATTGTACATTTGGCATTTGGTTTTAATTTCATGAGATTCTAGTGAGTTTTCTTTTCTTTCTTTTTTTTTTTTT